>CAXKVI010000003.1:92954653-93179653 GCA_964058755.1 Campiglossa producta | reverse complement strand
ACAATGGAGTTGAAAAATGATCGGTTGTCCGGAAAAAACGAAATAGTGGGAGAAGTTAATCCCGTCCGTGCACCGCGTGCTAAAAAAAAAAAAAAAAAAATTTTCTTGGAAATTTTAAAGTTAAATTAAACTTGAAAAACTAAAAGAACAAAAAAAAATAATTTTTGAACTTTAGAGAACCAAAAAGTTATAGAAAAATTATAATAAAAATTTTGAAAAGAAAAAAGTTGTTTTAAACAATTTAAATAAAGAAACAAAAAAAAAAAATATAGTAAATTATCCAAAATTTTCTATAAAGAAAATGGAGTTTGAAAGTTGAACAAAAGTGAATGAAATTTTGAAAGTTGGAAAAAAACAAAATAAAAATAGTTAATTAATAATTTTCTATAAGTAAAAATGAAATTTTGAAAATTAAACAAAATTGAACAAAAGTTGAAAAAAATGGGAAAAGATAAATCGTTAACAATTTTCTTAAGAAAATAAAAGGTTGAAAGATGAACAAAATTAATTAAATTTTGAAAGACGAACAAAAAGGAATTTAAGTGACTTGAAAAAAAAAAAAGTTGAAGTTGAAAAGTTAAATAAAAGTTTTCTATAAAAAAATATATCTACGTTAGTTGAGAAACAAAAAGTTTTATAAAACTGAGAAAAAGAATATAAAAAAAAGAAAATTTTGAATTTGGAAAAGAGATTAGTTGAAAAAAGGAGAAATTTTCTTTTGGAAATTTTGAAAAATGCGGTTATAAATTTCCAACCCTGAACAGAAAAATAACACACAAAAAAAAATATCTATATATAACGAAAAATTAGTTATAGAAAATCAACTCTAAGTCGTGACTTAGTTCACTAAATCATCAATTTATACAACTCATCCATTATCGTTTCGAAGGAATGCAGCAGTCGGAGAATCAGCAGCAGCAGTTATGTCCAGAGGGCGCAGCAACAACAAATTCAATTTTTTTTTGTAGTAGTAATAGGGTAGAGTATTAGGAAATAAAAGTGTAAGGGTAATCAAACGTAAAACCTGAAAATGAAAAGAATAAATAAAAAAAATAAAAAAAAATAAAAGTTTAAGTTAAATAAACAGAGAAGTTGCGAAATAAAATTGTGTAAGGTCACAGTGAGTGAGTGAGCAATTTTTTTTTTTGGAAAACAAACATAAATTAGAAAAAAAGAGACCCCCAAAAATCAGAAAAGTAAAAAGGGGTAGAGAAAAACAAAGGTGCTAATAAAAAAGTGATTGTGTTTTCTCCCAACAAAAATTCTAGCCTCAACAGTCAAGACTCCATCAACTGGCCAGCGGAACGAGGATGATGTGGTAAGTGCTCTTGTTTTAATTTGTTTATACATATATATATATATGTGCATGCATATAGACCGGTTAGTAGTTGAAAACGTTATTTGGTGAGTAATGGTTGGATAATAATACTCATCAAGTAACTGGTTTAATGTTTTTTTTTTTTGTCTTGAACATTTATAAAAATTATCTATTGTAAGTTAAAGTTACCTATAAGAAAGTAATGATAATTAATTAGATAACCGGTCTGTGTATTTGTACATATATATCGTACTATCTATGTCACATTTTTATTTGCATCAATTTTTTACATGTTTATTTGCACCTAATTTGGGGGTTACATCGCCAAAAATCACTTTCCCTATAACTAAAATTTTGCGTTTAAAGAAAACTTATTATTTTGCAACATGAGCTTCTAAATTTCCTTGTTAAATTTCTATGCTAGTTTGGGGCATGTGGCAACATCAAACATGATCGCGTTGCAAGAAGTCGTATGTTACCATAGTCGCATAATTTCGACATTCTGCTAAATAATCGTTATTGTTGTTCTACTTCTCTTTAATGTGAGAGAATTCGAACTTGACCACTTGCCTTAAAATTCTCATGCTCAGTTGCTCATTAATGTAAATTTTATTTACATTGTTTGCTCATTCTCCATGCACCAATAACATTTAACGTAAGATTCTTATGCTCAGTGCTCATTAATTTTGAGTTTTCTTTAACGTTTGCTCATACTTCATACACCAATACCAATAAATTCTAATGGTTTAACGTAAAATTCTTATGCTCAGTACTCATTAATTTTAAGTTTGATGTAACGTATACCAATACTATTAAAAGTCTAAGTGCCGTGAGTACCTGAGAGCACATCATTGAGAGCGAGCATACTTCTCAATAACTACCAGCGGTGATTGTCGCCCACTCGCGAACTGAGAGCGTTGTACTAAAATGTTAAAATGAGATGTTGGCATAAAAATTATCATGTTAGAGAGAGGTATCCAATTATGTTAAAGTGAGAAAAACAGTATCGAGAGTTAATTTGCATTAGTAGTAGTTAGGGAAAAAAGTAGTTTAGTGAGAACTCTGTTGAAAAGTTTGTACATAATGAGTAAGTTTGTATTGATATAAATTTGAGAATTAGGAATAATTGAGAGGTTATTTTTTTGTTTGAATTTTTTGGATTAGTATTAGTGTTTTAAGAGATTACATTTAATGAGCGAAATTCTCAAATGTACTTGATGAGATAATCTCACATTAACATTTTGTATTAGTAATGAAGAATTAAGAAGAGTTTTGAGATGGTAAAAACATTAAACAGAGAAATGTAATTTGTTGAGAACTAAATTCGAATTAAGAGATTTTAGAAAAATTAAACATTGAGAATTTGTTGTCGACGAATATGTTTGAATGTAAGCTAATTATAACATAATGTTAGGAACAGTTTAATAGAATTTATAACTTTACATACCTAATTTAATGCACATGTATGTACGTGCATACGAACTAATCAAAACTTTGTTTGAAATAAAAGCAAATTAAAATAAACTCAAACTTAGCTTACGACTAGGTATAGGAAATGTACGATTGAACTAAATATTTAATTAAATTTATTGATTTGAAGAGAAAGGAAAAATGATGGTGTAGTTATTTTTGGATATTTGTGGTAGGGGGGCAATGGTGAGTATGTGCGGCCTAAGGAACAAATATGGCGATTCCTTAGCAGGTTGGGTGGGTGTAGACGGAAGGGCATCAACAGCTTTGCCTTCCACATCTGTAATGCCAGAAGAACCCCAAAACGATGCAACATGCGGCAAGTAGATTTGTTTTTTTTTTTTAACCCTTTCTTTCCTTCTATTTGATAGTAAAGTTGATACATCTTTTTTTTTGTTGTTGGATTTTCGATGAGCTTAACCCTTCGGCGACCTCAAAATTTACTTTTTTTTGTTTAAATCTCTGTCTGATTTTTTTTTATGAGGACTCGAGATAAAAGTCAGTGTAGGAGCAAGATCCCCCCCATATACGCCGTAGACTAGCCGGCTGTAGCGGACAGAGTACCCGCTCCTTAATCCCTATAGCTACTCGGAGAACTGTTGTAAAGCTGAATTGAAGTCCCGAAATCGAGTGCAAGAAAGTGAATCTGAAATACATGTGAAGGAGTTCGTGGCATGAATGATGGACTAGGATGAGGTCAGATTCTTCGCATACATGGAACACAATTTGGGGCAGAATGAGGCATGTTGAAGACGGTTCATTACAAGTGAAAAAGTGTGGTTTAACTTCTTAAAAATAACAAAGGTTTAATTTTACGCTGGCAACCATATGTATGACATGGCATGATGGTAGACACCTGAGTTTAGGATACCAAATATTGTGGTTCGATTCTCGATGCAGGCAAATTAAGAAGTCTGAAAAATATTTTTTTTTTTTAATTTTTTGTTACTTTGGTGTTAAAATGACACTTTTTTAGTTAATAACTATATACAGCAGCACCTTAAAGTGCTGTTTCGACACCAAATTATTTTGCTTGCACTTGAATATTGCCCTATTGGTAGCAGTGTATGCCCCGCGGCGTTTCAATGGCTTTCTAAAGATCCCAGCTGCATTCCAATACCACTCGAGCAAGGAGGACAATTCCTCGCGGCCTAGTGAATCCTGCAACTAAATGTTACAGACTTTTGACAAAGAAAATTCTTGGATTTTCTTTATTTTAGATAGATTTTATCCCGCCGTGCTTGGTCTTAAAGATGTTGAATTTTAACACCGAAATTATCTAAAATACGAAAATAACATTTATTTGATGGCAAAGCGCCGTGAAATTGATTAATGCGGTGCTAACTAAAAAACTCTAAAACAACCAAAGTAAAACAAGGATTTTAGAGGGCTTAATCAAAAAGGTACCTGTCGAGCTACGCGCTTTGAATGTAAATACGGAAAGTAAATAAGACCGCATTCGATTTCGTCTTCTTCGAAATGTAGTAAAACCAAATTCAATAAATACAAAATTGTAACGAACTCAAAAGGTACCTGTCGAGCTACGCGCTTTGAATGTAAATACGGAAAGTAAATAAGACCGCATTCGATTTCGTCTTCTTCGAAATGTAGTAAAACCAAATTCAATAAATACAAAATTGTAACGAACTCAAATTTTTCAAAGCAGATTTGCGTACGGTTTTCGTGTCAGCGCCGAAAAGCCGCTTAAGTGTCACAGCACAAAGTCTAAATGTACACATGCAGCTCCTTAGCCCTGCACCTTGTCTGATTCCGTTGAAAGTGGCATGGAGGCGCCACAAATGCGCAGCAGTCAAGCTTTCACACTTAATAAACTAATTTCCGCAAAAACGAGTTGATAGACGGTGGCAATGTGGTAAAATTTTACATTTTGTTTTCCTTCCCTTTTGCCCACACATTTATTTGAAGGTGCACTATGTTACGTCTATTTTGTTTTTAATCCGTTTTAAGCTCATATTGTCACCTGGTGAAGTGGTGGTCGTTAGTAGAAGGTAAGATATTCTGTGTAATGACAGTACCTAAATACGAAACTGAAAATACGGCCTGTGCGAACGCTTAGGTGTCGCAAACGCGGTTGCCAATTTATTCCACCTGGACAAAAAAAATAACTCAAAAGTCGCATCTTCTATATAGTTTCGTTCTGCTTTCCGAAACCCCGCAGCGTCTCCCAGGTATAAGGGCTGATTGTTATAAAAATTGTTCGGCACTGATTTTTGTGGCGATCTATAACATTAGGTATAACCTAATGTACATAGGTATGTATAGAGCAGGCCTCCCCAACTCTTTGCATGGCGTCGGAAAGATTGAAATTGATGCTGTACTAGTGAGAGCGCGGTAATCGTACATTTTTGGGAAGCTCTGATCTAAAGAAGGAAAAGTAGAAAAAGAACGTGTTCCGACGGTTTGTCTTCGAGACAAAGTTTGAAGACTATTCAGATATGTTAAATACGTGTTAGCTTTTATCGTCTTGCCTACCGTATTGATGTTAACTATTTTAAAATAGCTAGGTTGTAAGAACTCAGATTTTTTTAATATCATTTGACCGAAACCGGTCCTAACTCAGCTAAAGTAAGATCGTTCTTAAACCAAATATTATTGGATAAAGGATATTATTGGAGAAAATTCTAAAACAGGACCACGGTCCGCTATCTGAAACTAGTTTTAATAAAAATATTTTGAAATAAAGTGTTTTTTGTTTGCAATCAATTTAGGACCATATAAAAATTGGTATGGTCTCTGTGGCATCACAGTAAAAAGAATAAGTGGAGTAGAGCCAACGCAGCGTAGAAGTTTGTAAAATGGGTCGAAGTAACGCCCGAAATGCTACATGTTGTTGATGATGATGATAATGATCATACGAAGTAGGGGAAACAAAGACTTGAACTTCAAATGTTCTTGCACTTTTCACAAATTCACACCTTTTGTATTCTAGCTAGTCAGTTTGGAGCAACAGTGTGATACTTAACCACCTCCACAAACATCATTAAATGCATCCGTATGTACATACATATGATAGCAAAAGGCACCACACATTACAATAACAACCAAAACAAACAGTTCTTGTTACAACAACATACAATCAGAAAGACAGGCAGTGTTTGGGTAAATGAGAAAAGGTAAATGTCGAAGAGTGAAAGCAAAAACATCATCAACATCAACGCAGAAGCATTAACAGCGTGGCCTCAGGGGTACTGGCAGGTGATGGTAAACAACGGCACAAGCAGCAGTACCACGAAGCACTACAGCTTTTTTACCGATAGCATATGCATTGGGACACCTGACACATCCTTTGACAAGTGTATGTGTGTGTTGTGCGCGCTTTAGTGCAACTGGAGCAAAATGTATTTTTGAAAGCTCTCTGACGATGAAACTTCAGTGGTATTTGATGGTTACACGCTCCAAAAATGCATCCTAAATGTTTATAGTAATGTGGTAGGTACTATGTGCTTTCTCAGAACAATATGCATACATACTACAAAGGCAGTAATGACTATCTCTTTGTAACTATAAATCCAAGCGTTATGACCCCGTTTTGAAATAATATCGTCGTTAAAGTTTACACCCGCAAATACGTATGGACATTTTCATCGTTACTCCCGTTACATCAGAACCAATATTTTACTAGTTAAAGTGGCCTTGCGCTTAAAATTTCTAAATAATATGGTTATATGCCGAATTTTTTTAAATTAAATTAGTAATTAAAAAAAAAAAATTAAGAAAAACTCCGTCACTCGCGTTAAATTTTTGAGGTCAATTTTTGGAAACTGAAATGGCTTCCGTGAACTGATTTTTGAGAATGGGACTTTGTTAGGTTAGGTTAGGTTCAAGTGGCTGCCGCAGAGGCACACCTAGGGCCAGTATTAAAAGGCCCGTTGTGATACCACCAACACCAGGAAAGTCAGTTCCGGGACCCTGCCATATGGACATAGCAGAATCCCGGGACTGAGGTTCCTAAACTGATACCGTTACTCCTCGAACCATTTAGATGACTTGATTAAGGCCATCAGGTCCTTTATGTCCAGCTCCGTGACCTGGCGTAGGCTAACCAGGAAGGGAACTCCCAAAAAGCGCATTCTCGCGCCACTTAAAGCCGAGCAGTTGCAGATGAGGTGCTTCACCGTTTCCTCCTCCTCATCATCCTTGCAACTCCTACAGCATCGTCGGTAGGGCACACCTAGTCTTTCTGCGTGCCTACCAATAAGGCAGTGCCCAGTTAATACGCCTAATAATATGGAGATTTCTCTTCTCCTTAGGGCATAAATTTGTCTCCATCTTTTATGTTCCCATTTCGGACAGGTTTCTGTATATCCGGCATCCTGGAGATTGCAGCCATCTTCCGTTGGCTTGGCGGAGTGTGTACTCTTTCAGCATTAGCTTGCATGTGGCAAACGGCATACCTAAGCGCTCTTTATCCCGAAGAACCTGCTTGGTCGTGCCCTGCCTCGCAAGTTCGTCTGCCCTACAATTTCCCTCAATGTCCCTATGCCCCGGGACCCATGTGAGGTTCACGCGGTTCTGTGGGCCATCTCTTGTAGAGATCGATGACAGCTGAGCGTCAGTTCAGAGTTGAACGAGTAAGAGCCAAGGGATTTGACGGCCCCTTGGCTGTCGCTGAAAATAAAAATATCCTGTCTAATAGTGCGTTGGCCTACCCAAGCCGCGGCGTCCATGATTGCTGAAACTTCAGCCTGGAAGACACTGCAGTGTTCAGGTAGTCTGAAGGAGAGCTCAAGGTTCAGATCCTTTGAATAAACCCCTCCTCCAACTCTGCCGTCTAACTTCGAGCCATCAGTATAAATGGAAGTGCAGCCATGAGTGGCGGGACTCCGACCCGTGCTTCCCCATTCTTCCCTGCTGGGAATGTTTATTTTAAAACCACTATCTCCGACTGTTGTGGTCGCACAACAATCTGTGCTCAGCGGAAGAAAGCTATAGGATCCCAATATACTGGCGTGTCCAGTAGTGCTTGCGCCCCAGCCGGACGTTTCCCTTAGACGCAGAGCCGATGCTGCTGCTACCCGGTGCCATTCCAGATCGAGTGGAAAAATGCCAAGAATGGCCTGGCGTGCTTCATTGGGCGTTGTTCTTAACGCACCGCTTATACAGATCACGCAAGATTTGTGTACTTTACCTAACAGATTAAGGTTTGTTGCCTTGCTCAGCGCAGGGCATCATACCATAACTCCTGCAATCATTCGAGTTGTAGATCCATTTGCATATTTTGGTGCTGAGCTCCCATTTTTTTCCAATGGCTCTTTTGCACGTGTAGAGTGCAATACACACTTTCTTCTGGCGCTCAAGAACATTCTCCATCCAGGTTAGTTTCCTATCCAGAACTGTGCCTAAGAACTTGGCTTTGTCAGCCAAGCTCAGGCGCACGTCATTCAGTTTTGGTAGTATTAACGGTGGTATCTTATAGCGGTTGGTGAAAAGGACCAGTTCTACTTTTCCCGGGTTGATGCGCAGTCCGTAGCGCGAGCACCATGAGGAACCTCTCGCAGAGCTACTTGCATCAAGTCGCACAGGGTTTGTGGGAATTTGCCCCTATATACTATAGCTAAGTCGTCTGCATATGCTACTACCTTACCCTTGGGCCCGCCTTAGGAATAAACACTACCGTGAGCACGGAATGTAGCTAAGAGCCAGGCAGGCTGTATAGAGAAATACCAGCCATTTGGCTGATGTCTCCAGCGTGTTTATGAGTTGTGCGGGAATAATCCCGTCTGGCCCGGCAGCCTTGAACGGTTCGAAGCTTTTAACCGCGCACCTAACCTTTTCCTCCGTGATGGGTATGTATACAGCCAGGTTTGTTGTAGGTGCTAAGGGTTCCTCATGCAAGTTCCCTGGGAAGTGCGTATTCAACAGCAGCTCTAGGGGTTTCCCCCTCCGCTTTTTTGTAGGCCCTAAGTTTAACTTTATATTCGAGCCATTGCGTCTCCGTGCCAAGGCTCTTGGCCTTATTAAATTGTGTCCTATATGATTTGCGGAGCGAGTCCAGGTCGTAGGACCACCAATGCGGCCTATGTTTACCGCGTAGTTTTGGCACTGGGCAAGCCTGGTCTTCGAGAGCGCCGTCGTAAAGGTCTTTAGCAGATCCTCCAACTCCCCTACTGATGAGGGGACTTGTGGGGGTAGTGCTGGTAGGTCCCTAGATAGTATTTCATGGTGTAGCTGCCAGTTAGTGATACGTGGGTTGCGTTTCATAACCGGCTGCTCAACAGAAAAGTCTAGAACTAATTCTATGTACCGGTGGTCGGAGAGTGAATGTTCATCGAGAACACGCCATTTTCAGACCCACTTATAAGGGGAGAGATCTATGACCTCCCTACAGGTTTTAGTAATAAACTCAGGTTCGTTACCCACGTTGCAAACTCCCAGGTTAGTTGTTAACAGATAGTCAAACAACGATTCTCCTCTAGCATTGATATCGGAGCTTTCCCACTGGACGTGATGAGCATTAGCGTCAGTTCCGATAATAAGTTGACCTATGGAAAAATTGGCCACCAGGTCTTTTACCTCCCTCTGTGGAGGAGGTTCTTCGGCGTCGTAGGGCATATAGACCGATGCCATCGTTAGGCTGGTACTGTCGACTG
Source organism: Campiglossa producta (assembly GCA_964058755.1). Taxonomy (NCBI): domain Eukaryota; kingdom Metazoa; phylum Arthropoda; class Insecta; order Diptera; family Tephritidae; genus Campiglossa; species Campiglossa producta. Next base: position 93,170,254 of record CAXKVI010000003.1, on the reverse strand, counting down.
TTAAACTGGCGTAACGTCACCATTGGTATAGTTGGGCAAGAGAAAGGCGTTCAGCTCAGACTTAACCAAAATACTCGTACAGGCTCTAAACCTGCTCCATCGCTGGCTCGGATAAGCTTAAAACCCTTAGTCCCCAAACCGCAAATCCTTGAGCTGTTGACCAAGGGTTCTTGGATGAGGACCACATCTACGTCGCCTTTAGAAAGACGACCGATTAAAGCAGCCGAGGCTGCTTTATATTTGTGCAGGTTTATCTGAATCACCACCAACATGAGAGCGCTCAGACTTCCCTGCCACCGCCGTATCGTCGAGTTCCACCTCGTCTGGAGGATTATCTTTCAACGACGATTTGTTCAGACCACGATTTGGCGTGGCGGAAACCCTACTAACTGTGGCAGTATCAACATTGGTGCGCTCAGGACTAGCTGCTATCACACTGTGACGTTGAGGTCTTCCCCGTCCAGCAGGCTGTCTCCCATCTCCGAGCTGTTCACTGCTCCTTCGCCATTTGACGTGGCAGATGCCATACTTTCCGAGTCGGACATCTCCGACTCCTCTTCCGGCACTGCGATGTCCGAGTCCTCCGGTGCAGCCGAAATAGCAGCGCGTTGTGCATCGCCGAGGTATACGTGGATCACGATCTGACCCATGCCGTAGTGCACTCGTCCATTGCACCGTTTAAGGCGCATCCTCAACCAGATTGACACTCTAGTCCTGCGTCGGGAGAGACGGGTTCATGATCCGCAGCATCTTGAGAATTCTCTCAGGTTCAGCAGGGATGGCAGGAATCCATGCTCTTTCCCTTGGCCGAGCCGGGTTGCCCTTCCAGTCGATAACCTCGATTCTTGCCCTTGGTAGATCTCACCCAGTCTTGCAGCTGCTGCCTTGTACAGTGCAACAGTTTTGCATCCACGCAAGCGAATACCTTGATTCGGCCCTGGTGCCATCCCGCATAAGAACCAATCGGCGTGGCACCCGGAGACTCATCCATAATGTCGAGAAGGGCATTACCGATAACGTTCCGGACGTACCGCCACTGGTCCCTAGGGATGGCCCAGCTTTCGTTACCTCGGTTAATGACGCCTATGAGGATCCTTTCCTTGGTCACTTCAGCAAGGCTGAGTTTACCCACTACGGGGCGTTCTGCTGCCGCTTCGGGTGAGGTTTTAAATCCACGTCCGATCTCTGGCGTTTGAAGGGATTTCTATTAACCTTCTTTGGTGCATAACTGCTTTGGAAGTTCGGTAAGATAACTTCAGCCATCTCCACCGTCTTTCTGGCATTCAGCGATAGCGTCTCTTGTGAAATACCCTCGTATTTCTTCAGGATCCTTGCGACCACTCTTTTGTCCAAGTACTCCGAGCGACTGGGAGATGTCTTTTGGGATGAAATTCGACCCGTAGTTGCCATCGCGGTCGTTTCCTTATTGGATCTCTGGGCCAGGTCGTGAGACCACTGCCACAGACGTTAAAGACTTGGCTTAGGTACCGGCACTTACTGGAGGTTTAACATCAGCCGTTGTTGGCTTCACTGTGTTTGTACCGGTACTTACTTTGGGGATTGCCCCCTTATTATCCAGAGCTAATCGGCCCGTAGTTGCTTTCGCTGTCGATCTCTCGGCTGATAATGAACTGGAGTTTGTCCTCCGACGTTGCGTTCTCGCTTGCTCCAGCATTTTCCTCCTCTGCTGTGCAGCAGTATACATGGTTGTATCTTTAGTTTTAGGGTTTTTATTACTATTTTTCATCTTGTTCGTACGACCCCTCGCCGGGTTTAGGGTCAAGGGAAGAGTAAGGGGAATGTGTCGTCCGCCGCGGCAGAGCCCCATACCGCGGTAAGGCCATAGTTACTCTCCGAGGCAGCCCGGTATCAGAGAGGCTCCGTTCTATTACAGCCACGATTTGCCTCCCGGCTGCAAACGTCCAATGGGCACGTGGTCGCATAACACCCTGGATTGGGAAGATCTTAGTCGTCGCGACAGAGGCTTGGCTTCTATCGTGATGTAGTACCGGGCGGCGCTATGATCACAAGGGCAGCGTAGCCCTGTGGTTATCGACTTAAGCCCTCGTACCGCGGCAAGGTGTCCACCCTTCACGAGGGGGGACTTTGTTAAGAATTGCTGTAATTGTGGCATGGAAACAAATTTGAAAGCCTACCTTAATTATTTTCAAATAAATTAGAAAAAAAAGCATCGTAACTTGTGATATAAGAAATTCCTGACTAGCGTTCCTTTGAATTATACCAAAATAAATGTTTGGAAAGTCCTGGTGTGCCCATATATTGCAAATTTGTATTATATACTATTGTTACTTGTTCATACCTGCATTTTTCAGCTAAAAAATTGTATTATTTTTATTGTATACTCTAAATTTGTTTTAAAGGTAGTCTGGCTTTAAATTTTGACAAGTTTATTTAACTATATGGATTTGCTGGTAGGCTGTGTTAGTGAATAATACGTACTAATAAGTTGATATAAGTCAAATTCAATACCATTGACATATTTCCAAAAATAGGTATGAAATTTCAAATACATTCACTATTTTAAAGCTGTTTTACTGTAGTAATGCTCTTAATTTGGCCAACATGACACAATTTCATGAAGATAGCATGTTTTAATAATAACCTGAATGTATGTAATAGAAAACAAATCCAAGAGAAAACATATCTGGATTTTCGCTTCTGTGCTGCGGAAATGCCCATATCATTATATCTAATGCCTAATACTAGGTATAGTCGAGGTGGGGTTGTTAAGGAATGCACTCATATGCGAATGAAATCAGTTGAAGATTTAAGGCCTGACATTGCGCTGAGGCAACAATGGGACCATGAGAAGGCCTGCCTACTTCGAAACTTGTCAAATTCAAATATTCCTCACATATCTGATATCCCTCTCGTGAAATTTCGGCAGTTCCAGTTTTTTACACAAAGTTCTCAGTTCTATGCCTTTATTCGGCTATACGCATAATTAATTGGCATTACATCTTTCGATAAACGTTAAACTTTTATAAAAAAACGCAATATACTACCTATCACTTGTTTTTATAATCAACTGTCATTCACCATCTCGATATACTTATTATTAAAAATGAAATTTCATTGCCATATCATAATTTTAAATTGCGAATAAAAATATGGTAACTAAGAATAAAGAGAAAATATGTTACAATACACCACCTCGAAATATCACATCACGCTAAAGAATAAGGTAGCAAAGATGTTAATTTCATAAATTTATGATTTATGCTAAGCCATGCCCTGTGCATAATAAAATCATCAGTAGGGATCATAAGATAAGAATGGAAGAACCAATAAAAAATCGTTTATTGTTGCCAATAACAATAGCGCCAATACCAACAGATACAGAGTTACTATCAAATATTAAAATAACAACAAGAATATTCACTGTACATAAGAAAGAACCTACGGATTGAACAAGAAAAGTAAAAAAAATGGTGACAGAATTGTGTGCACAGTGGGACCATCAAATCAGCACAAATGAGGTAGTGAGCGACACTAACAACTGGACTAAAATGAATTGTAATACAAACTAACCAAAGCATTGAGGGGAAAAAATGTATACATACCAGAGCTGTTAAAGAATTAAATCTTTTGCTGTTCGAAATCATAGTTTTTCTTCATTCAGTATTTGAAATTCTTTTCATCGTTGAAAAATTTACCTTCAATTTACGCATTCAGCAATTCTTTACAGAAATCATGATTTATAAATCCACCAAGTGTCAATTCAACAAGAATTCAAAATAGAATTACGAAGAAAACCTCTTTAATTCAGAATGGCCATTCAGTTGATTTGATTCTATTAGAGAGTTAATTCAGCGCATTTAGTACGAATCAGTTACTGAAAAAATGCTAATTTACTCCAGTACAGTACTAAAAGTTTTCAAGTTCCTTTCACGCTAGAAGAATTTGAAAAAAAATTTACATTAAATATTATTGTAATCTAATACATAAAAAGAGTGGAAAAAGCTTATCCGCGTGTAAGAAATATGAGAATTTGGGAAAATTCAAGTTAAAATATAAAAAAGTATGATTTTGAAAGGTATAACATGCCTGGTCTTCACATAAAACTGCCTTATTAGTGTTGCTGATGTGTTAGTTATGAAGCTTTTCGGGCATATCTTATTAACCCTCTGAACACATTATTGAATTTAATTAAATAAGCTTTTGTCACATAAATAAAAAATAAATATGTATGTGTAATTATTTTATTATCATAACCTCTAACGAGATTTTTAGCCGAGCTTCTCTTTCCAACTTGTGGTGTGTTGCTTTTGAGTTTTCCTACAAGTTGGCGGGACGTACAGTTTTTTGCCGACTCCGAACGGCACTTGCAAAGCAAATGAATTTTTTGCTGGCATATTTAGTTTTGGAAAATTTGGCAGTGTCAAGTTTAAGTTTAACAACTTCGAAAGTGCTTCAGTATTTTTAAAGATCTTCAACTCACAGCGAATATTGCCGAATTCGCCCTGCTATTACCATATATGAATTTGCGTTGCTCTCATATCTACAAGTTGTACAGGCAATACACAATATTACGTTCAGCTCAAACTCATGCCTTTTATGAATATTAAAAAATTCGGAGCTCTTTCATGGTTTTATTAGTCATATACATACGTCAGTTTTGAAAAATAATAAAAAATCAAATCTTTTTTTTTTGGATTAATATTTTGAAATATGGAAATTCTTTCCAAATATGAGTATTTTATTTCGATTTTTTAGTCAACAATAACTAGTAGTGGAATTAATTTCCATTTAATTGTATAACAGAAACCATTTGAAATGTCTTTTAAAATTTTCACAAAGCTCAGGAGAGTAAAACGGTCATCTAAACTTTCAACTTCTTCGGCAGATTTTGTATGAAATTTCTGAGGACTCAGTTTGGTAGACCAAACAGTATAATTATATGCAAGTTCGAACTAGCTGAAATATTTTCCTGATTTTCAAGAACGATTTTCGTCGATGGTGTTGACTAATTTTTTTATGCGAATTTAAATTTTGTTCATGCGTTGCATGGAAGATATTACTTAACACCCTCATCGAAAAAAATTCTTAAAAATCAGGAAAATATTTAAATTAGTTCTAACTTTCACATCATACCACTGAAATTGATTGTCCTACAAAACTAAGAAAAATCTGCCAAAAACGTTGAAAATTTGGATGGCCATTTTGCTAAGCTCCCCTGAACTTTGTCCAAATTCTTAAAGACATCTTTAATTTTGTGTCTAACTGTACATATTACTGAAGTGCCTAAAAAAAGCTCATAATAGCAATAAATCCGCGATTTTACAATCGACGTGGCTGTTTGGTAGTATCCCGCCTTTTTACAAGTCTTCAATGGGTGACCGGAGTTCTGGTCGGTGATAGTGTCGAATTCAGGACATTTTTTATCACGGATAAGAAACGGGTTAATAAAAATTACAGCACCTTAAAGGCACAGTAGGGATGGCAGCTATTTTAGTTTTGTGAGCCCAAAAGTTTCGAGATCCCGAATATGTATTATTTAGATATTTTATACATTTTAACAAACAAACTGAAGACAGTACATCAATATTATTTTCATTACCAACAAGATGCTTAAATAGATATAAAAAATAAGTAAGTAGAGTTTAAATATATCCTATAACTTTTTTTTTACATATTTTTATATTAGTACAAGACCGTGAATAACCAAACATCTTCTTACGGTTTCTCCTAGCTGCTTTGGAAGTTAATGCAAATCAACAAGCGAAAAAAGTTAGGGATTTTATAAAATTTCTCTCCATTCATAAGTGGGCTGTAATATTAGGTGTTAATTTTTATACCCTGCTTTTATGATTATATATAAAACCAAAGGCTCAAAAAACTGCCTTAATCCAACTTAATGGCATATTATTCGTAAAAAAACTAGCTATTTTAAACATTCGGGATTTTTTAACTGCTTTTCGAGATTTCGGGACTTATAAAAAACAAACCCGGGATTGACTTCAAATGTCAAAGAAAAAATATACAATGACAACATTTCATGATACAATAAGCGCACCAGTAGGAAATTGTAACAGTTAGGTACGTTTCTGACATCTTACATAAGTATTAGGACTTATCACAATATATCTACGTTGCGGTGTTGCATCTACAGCTTAAGTGTTTATTATTAGGGAAATTCACAAGGTCTTTTATAGTTTTATGTACAATTTCAACAACACAACACTTGAGAGCACTATATGAGTTGAATGTTGTGTCTGAATACATTAAATTAAATTTTCATACAAATTTGTCAGAAAATATTGAATTTTTGTGTTCGTGGCTCTTTTACTTTTGAAACTAGAGAAAACGAAAAAACAAGGAAAAGCAAAATAGCACACCTGCGCATTGGGTTGCTTAATTTTATTGTGCTATTCAAATTGTATTTAAGAAATGACAACAAAGAAAATATGACAGTCTTAAATTTTGAATTGCCCAATTTTGATTTTTTCTAATTTTAATTAGTACATACACAGAAAAGTTTTAATGGCTTTTGACATGTGATTAGTGTTGTAAACCAAATGTTGGAAAAGAACTAAACAATCATACAGTGCTTGTCAGCTGAAGCATCATCGCGAATAACGTTCTAAGTGTAATTTTTTTCAAAACCAGTTTCATTGCATAAAACATTTTGTATTGCTCTCCAGATAGCCAATTTTCTAAAATTTGACACCAAAACTGTAAAAATGCATTTAAAAATAGTAGGGTAATTTAAAGTGACATACATTATTTTGCATTGAAGCGTCGAAAGTGATTCGTAACGGCACTGGAAGATCATGAAAAAGGTGTAAAACTCATAATATGAAAGATATAAAAAAAAAGTTAAGGGAGACAGATGAGAAAAATAGATTTAAAATATATGACTTTAGCGTTTTTTTGCTCTCCTGACAAATTCTGATTTTGTAACTTAGAACGTTATTCGCTTCGATGCTTCAAAACCCTCTTCCTATCCTGTTCTGTCACCTAAATGTTTAGAAACATCGGAACATGTTACAATTTTTCCAAACGATGGACTTTTCCTTGATATGCCATTTTTGCTTTTACGAACGTGTTTATCGCTTTGTTTATATTTTTGTATGATAATTACTATGTATATACATGAAATATTCATGACTTAAGATGAGCTTTTAGGTAAAGAATAATACATTTTTATTTTTTTTTTAAGATCAGAGGCAAAGATGCAATGACATGTTAATTATAATATATTTCCCGCTGGGCATGGTTCTGAATTAAGGTGTTGTCAATTATAAAAAATTTTTACTTTTCATATTTCAAATTTTTGTTTTGTTTATAAACCGAAAAAAAAAACATAGCCGCTCTTCAAAGTGTAGCAATTTCGACAAATCCAAATTTTTTCTTTTCTCATTTATCTCAGAATCGGTGGGATTTTTTGAAAGATTTAGCAGCTAAGTAAAATGTATGACATACATACATATATGGTCCTCGCTTTCGAATTTGCCTTACCGACATTTCGAGTTTTAATTGTCCTGAAAAAAAAGAAGTTACCTCACGTCCATAGTTTGACTTGAAACATCTATGTGTTGAATTTTGCGCATTTACTTCAGTCAGATGGGATTACTGACATATCTGTGGTTTCGTTATATTATAATATTTGCGGACTGATAAAACCTCCCCAAATATGTAATTTAATCACATCAAAAAATAATGTACATATTTCACCTTCGAGTTGAATTGTTGATGATTCAGTTGATCGTGTATATTCATAGAATTACTAAAAAATTGATACCGAATAATGTTCAAATCATGAGCTTTGATCACTCGTATAACACTAGGTTTAGGGATAACCTTGTAGTATCGCGAGTTTCAAACTTGACCTCCTCTCAGAGTATTTCCCATAATGGTGTTATCTGGTACAATGCCTTGGATAGTTCTTTAAAGGACATAAATAATCTGTTGCTTTTTAAAAATAAGTTGAAGGATTATTTACTTGTGAGAGACAGATTAATAATTGTATTATAACTTGCAATCCATTGTAAATATCAGTTAAATTTCATAATCATCCTTGTTTAAACTCAAATTTCATTTTATTTAAAATTTAATTTAATCCTAACTTAATTTAATACAACTCAAATTGTTATTTTCTTAGTAATGTAAATGTTAAACTTCTGTATTATACTCTTAATGCCTTTAATAAAAAAAAAAAAAATTGTATGAGTCTATAGTTAGCCTATGTAAATCTTAATAGCTGCTTTCTGTAGTTCATTCGTAGCACCATCAAATTCCAGACATCGTGGAATACTCATAATTATAATAATACAAATACCTTCTAAGAGGATAAGGTCCAGCCTGTCTTCCAATTTGTGGTTTAAGTTTTAGTACACATTGGCGAGACCTACAATTTCTTTGGCCCAACTTTACACAGTATCTGGCAAGGCATTTTCATTTTGGCTGAAAAACCCCCGGAGCGTTGCCGAACACTGCCGAAGGTGGCCTCGTTTTGAAAAACTTATTCAAAGAATTTTTGGTGTGACCTGTTTCGGCACTTGCACCAGGTACTTTCAATATGGCAAGTCAGCGCACAGTCATCATACCGCGTCGGTAGACAGTAATTTTAATTTCTATGTCTTAAAATATTCCAGAGGAAAATAATATTAAAAGTGAAAATTAAATTAAATCAAATGTTTCAATAAATTTATTCCTACGTTTATATTATGACAAGATAAAATAAATACATTAAACAAGAACCTCGCAGCCTTAAGCTATATTCTTTACGAGTCAATCAACTCCGGGTCTGTAGATAAAACACGGAATTTTGTTTGCATTTTTATCTAAATTGTAACACTGTGCGCTGCATTTTGACGTCTACCGCTTCGAATTTTCAAACGATTTTTTCTCCACTTTCCCTGTAATAAAACGATGGAACTGCACTTCATGTTGTTCCTTTTTTATGTGACGATTATTTTCTACTTACCTTCTTGAAAAATTTGCCGTAATCTTCGAGAAATCAGCTAAAAACAGCAAGATTTTATGTATGTATGTAAATATATGAAAACATTGAGTAAGAGTTGCCGTAGCTAAAGAAAACGGAACCAAATTTTCGGGCTTATAGTTTCAAAACAATTTTCCGAAGACAATATCATAGCCGAAATAAGTTTTGAACAAATATATAAATATAACTTTCAGTTTCTGAATGGTTCCAATAAAAATTTGGCCTATTTACATTAAAATCAACAGACTTGAAACATAATCCATCACATTTAAAATTTTAGAGTTATGACCAAATTTTACAATGATACATGGCAGTATCGTGTTTTATTACTATTTTGACAGCTTCAAATCAATCCCAGGCATGTTTAAGACTGAAAGTACGCAAATATCACCTCTGAAAGTTAAATTTCGAGAGTAATGAATTGAAAAATTGAATTGATTCGCCAAAGTTTGCATTCAATTGAGAGAGTTATTGAATGAGAGTTATTTCGATGTAATTCAGTTCAAACTGAACTACTTTCTCGCATTCTTTAATTCTTTGAATGGAAAATATGAATTCAACATTTCAAATCGTATCTACATGGAATTTCAAATTAAATTCAACGAAAAACACTTGAAAAAATGAATAACTCATGAATTATAACTGTTTTGATTCATTCAATTAACAGCCCTGATACATACTAATAAATACGCTGGCAGAAATAAAAGTGGCGGAAAGGACTGTCATGCTACTGGAAAATTTTGAAAAATGGGAAAATAAACTAAGGAAAATACTGTGAAAAGTGTAAAATCATAAAACAACAAATATTGTTGCTTTAAGTAAGTAAAAGGGAAAAGAAAAAAAATAACAAATAATACCAAAAAAAAACATTAATATAGAGGAATTTATGAAAAAATGCTTGTGAAATATATATTTGGCAAGAGTGAAAGTGACAAAACTGCTTGGAGAGGTTTGAAAACTAAGTGGGAGCATGTTTATAAACATATTTACAGGGGAGCAGGTAAGTCAAGTAACCATAAATTTTTACGTTTACGGAACTAAACCCATTATAAAATATTTTTAAAAATCGCGAGTTTTCCGAGTAGCGCTCTCAGTTTTGGCAAAAGCCAAACTTTTTTATCATATTTGCTCTACATCATCCTTTTTTCATAATCTGTGCCCGGAGGAAGGTTCCGGAAAACTTCAGAAAAAATACTCGTCTAATGTAAAATTCCTACATACAAATGAAGTGTTAAAAGTTAGACGCAATACCTACAAGCTTATGATTAAGCAGTGAATCTGTGAAAAGGAACCTCGTGGAGATGCGACGACAATCATACCGACAACTTAAGCAATACAACGACAAACAATAGAGTTTAAACTGAATTCAACAATAGAGTTGGAATTAAAGTGTCAAATAACCTTGTATTTTCGTTCTATTACTTTTTTAAAGGCACAGCGGACCCATTTCTTGACGCAACGCACTCGCAGACATTCCCATCATAGATACTAGTAGATGGCTAGATTATACGCAGAAGCCACACAAAAGATCCTACCACCGTAAAGTAAAGACGATTTTCGCATAAAAGAAATAAAAAGCAAAAATCACAATAGGGAACACACAAAAAATTTTGTATTCTCCTTTTTATCCACTTTTAAGGTTGATTCATTCAAAGTAAGGTCATTACACAGAGGGGAAGAAAACTAAAAAAAAGTAAAATTCAATTGCCAATCGGCGGAAAGACGGTACAGAAAAAGGCACGAATTAAGTAAATTGATTCCTTTATTGCTTCAGAAAAACTTTGTGAGTTTCTTTTTAACATTTCATTTGCGAAGTGCTCGTTTTTTGTACGCTTACGTTTTTCACTAAAAATTGTTATTCCTTGTCTTATTTTTTCTATTTGCACCTTGTTCTTTACATTTGAGGAAACAAAAGACTAGGTGCGCGGTTAGCAAATACACACATCATGATTTTTGTAACTGGAGACTATGAAATAACTAACTAAGAATACACTCAGAAAAAAGTTTCCTTATTTCAAGAAAAAATTACCCTTATTTGGCTTCAAAGGCATGGCTTCCTTAACATAAGTAAAATATTTTACCCAGTTTAAGGAATTATTGTATTGAGGAAATTGAGTTCTTCAAGTTAAGGACAACATTAACTTAAAATGAGCGAAAAAGTCTTTAAATTAAGGATACTTTTTCTTATATTAAGTAAATCGAAATAAGGGAAACGGGTTTGTTTTTTCAAGAAAATGCTTTTTTCTGTGTGTATAAAAAGGACTTGTAGAATTAAGAATATGAAGCAGACAACAGACAATTGAAAAAGGCTTGTATGACACTTAAACGAATAGACATTTTAAAATGGGGAAAGCCTTCTAAGCACAAGAACACGCAACTTTATACATAAATAAGTAAATTGATAGTTAAATCCCTTTGAACCTCAATGATTGAATGGACCAAGCACGCAGTTGGGCCATTGCCTGATTCAAATGTCAAGTAAATGGTTTAAGCAGGATTGTTGTAGTTGTCAGCTTAAATAAATATAGTTTAAAAAAACTAAAACTCACGCTTTTAGAGAGTATTGAACTAAAAATTTGAAAATAATTTTAAAAACCCTACACAGTAGAATTGTAAGCGTGGTCCGCTTTGTTCCATAATCTTCGTTTTTTATTTAAATTATTTTTACCTTTTTAGTGCAATATTCTTTAAAAGCGCGTGTTTTCGCTTTTTAAACTATATTTATATTTACTTTTTAGTTAAGTGTGTTATGAAGTAATCGATATATATGTATATCGAAGTATACCGCAGTGCAAACGAAACCTCTGGGCCTCCACTTTCGTTTGATACCCATATTGTAGGCAATTTTCAATATTATTGGACAACCTCATTTTGACCGATAAGTTAGTTATCGATAAATATATCGAAATATTCCTTGGTTTAAATAATAGAAACCTGTGGACCTTCCCTTTCGTTTGATATAGGTAGTAGGCATTATGACCGATAACTTAGTTATCGATAAATATATCGAAGTCCAAATGCAACCTCCTATCGTTTGACACCCACATTGAAGGCACATTTCAAGGTTTTTGTGACAGTCATATGCCACTATCGGGTAGACTGAAGTAGAGTTACATACAAACAAGCAAAAATACATATGAATGTATGTACAAGTAAAGCTAATGAAAGCGCAGTAAAGAAACTAGCATTATGTGGGAAAAGCGTCGAGCGCTCAATATACGAAAATTATGGGACAAAGCGGACCACGCTTTTTCCACAATACTACTGTGTAGGGTTTTTAAAATTATTTTCAAATTTTTAGTTCAATACTCTCTAAAAGCGTGAGTTTTAGTTTTTTTAAACTATATTTATTTTTTACTTTTTAGTCAAATGTCCTAGGAAATTATCGATAAATATATCGAAAAATACAGCAGTCCAAACGAAACCTCTGGACTTCCACTTTCGTTTGATACCCATATTGTTAGGGAATTTTAAGGCATTTGGCCTCAGATTTTGACAATAACTCAGTTATCGACAAATTTATCGAAATATATCGAAGTCCAAATGAAACCTGGGGTCTTTCCCTTTCGTTTGATACCCATATTGTAGGGAATTTTTTAGGTTTCTGGCCAATCATATTTTGACCGATAACTCAGTTATCGATAAATTTATCGAAATATATCGAAGTCCAAAGGAGACCTGGGGCCTTCACCTTTCGTTTGATACCCATATTGTAGGGAATTTTTTAGGTTTTTGGGCAATTATATTTTGACCGATAACTCAGTAATCGATAAATTTATCGAAATATGTCGATGTCCAAGTGAAACCTGGGACCCTCACCTTTTGTTTGATACCCATATTGTAGGGATTTTTTTAGGTTTTTGGGCAATCATATTTTGACCGATAACTCAGTTATCGATAAATTTATCGAAATATATCGAAGTCCAAATGAAACCTGGGGCCTTCACCTTTCGTTTGAGACCCATATTGTAGGGATTTTTTTAGGTTTTTGGGCAATCATATTTTGACCGATAACTCAGTTATCGATAAACTTATCGAAATATATCGAAGTCCAAATGAAACCTGGGGCCCACATTTTGACCGATAACTCAGTTATCTATAAATTTATCGAAATATGTCGATGTCCAAGTGCAACATGGGGGCTTCACCTTTCGTTTGATACCCATATTGTAGGGATTTTTTTAGGTTTTTGGGCAATCATATTTTGACCGATAACTCAGTTATCGATAAATTTATCGAAATATATCGAAGTCCAAATGAAACCTGGGGCCCACATTTTGACCGATAACTCAGTTATCGATAAATTTGTCGAAATATGTCGATGTCCAAGTGAAACATGGGGACTTCACCTTTCGTTTGATACCCATATTGTAGGGATTTTTTTTTAGGTTTTTGGGCAATCATATTTTGCCCGATAACTCAGTTATCGATAAATTTATCGAAATATATCGAAGTCCAAATGAAACCTGGGGCCCACATTTTGAGCGATAACTCAGTTATCGATAAATTTATCGAAATATGTCGATGTCCAAGTGAAACATGGGGACTTCACCTTTCGTTTGATACCCATATTGCGGGAATTTTTTAGGCCTTTGGGCCTTCATATTTTGATATGTCGATGTCCAAGATAAATTTATCGAAATATGTCGATGTCCAAATGAAACCTGGGGCCCTCCCCTTTCGTTTGATACCCATATTGTAGGGAAATTTTCAGGTTTTTGGGAAATCATATTTTGACCGATAACTCAGTTATCGATAAATTTATCGAAATATGTCGATGTCCAAAAGAGACCTGGGGCCTTCACCTTTCGTTTGATACCCATATAGTAGTGAATTTTGTAGGTTTTTGGGCAATCATATTTTGACCCATAACTCATTTATCGATAAATTTATCGAAATATGTCGATGTCCAAATGAAACCTGGGGCGTTCCCCTTTCGTTTGATACCCATATTTTAGGGTCATTTTACGGTTTTTGGGCCACTGGGGCTAAAACCGAACGAGAGTTACATACATACAAGCAAGCAAGCAAACAAACAAACATACAAGTGAACCTAATAAAAGCGTGGTAAAAATAGGAAAATGTATTTATACTGTTGGTCTTGTTTCCACTGAGTGGATAGAGAACAACCAACAGCAAATTATTCCATCTCGTTTGGCGGTATACGGACATCGATTGAAAAGTGGGGAACTTAGTTTCAGAAAAAGGATTTTTAACTGCTGTCAGATATGTAATTTTTTGGCTTCATAGCCGAGTACAAAAAACGGCCTTCTATTTATTTAAGATATATATAAATGCGCAAACATAACAGGTTTCTCCCTTTTTTGCAATAACCACAATTCTAAGGTAATTTGGTATGTATCGATATGTCTCGCCGAGCAGAGTGTGCGACAACAAACCAAAAATTAAAAAAAAATAATTCTATTATGCAATGCTAAACACGCATTCACCTTATAGAGCCGCTGTTATGTGTGAATGTACGTAGGTATGACCACTTGCATTGTTGTGTTTGCATTCATTGCAATTGTGTGTGTAGTCATGAAAACATGCATTGATTACTGTTGCTGAAAACGAGAGTTGTTTTGTTTACTATAATAAGCACGAGCCCGCCAACTTCATGGCGCTTACACAAAGTGTTTACAAAAACAAAATCTGTGGGTAGGTAGTCAGTGAAGCAAAAATAAAAAAATAAAATAAAATAAAATAAATAAAAATAAAATAAAATAAAAGAAAATACAATAAAATAAAATAAAATAAAATAATAAAAGATAAAATAAAATAAAATAAGATAAAATAAAAGAAAATAAGATAAAATAAAATAAAATAAAATAACATAAAATAAAATAAAATAAAATAAAATAAAATAAAATAAAATAAAATAAAATAAAATAAAATAAAATAAAATAAAATAAAATAAAATAAAATAAAATAAAATAAAATAAAATAAAATAAGATAAAATAAAATAAAATAACATAAAATAAAATAACATAAAATAAAATAAAATAAAGTAACATAAAATAAGATAAAATAAAATAAAATAAGATATAATAAAATAAAATAACATAAAATAAAATAAAATAAAATAAAATAAAGTAACATAAAATAAAATAAAATAAAGTAACATAAAATAAAATAAAATAAAATAAAATAAAATAAAATAATATAAAATAATATAAAATAAAATAAAATAAAGTAAAATAAAAAAAAAATAAAAAAAAAATAAAATAAAACAAAATAAAATAAAATAAAATAAAATAAAATAAAATAAAATAAAGTAAAATAAAATAAAATAAAATAAAATAAAATAACATAAAATAAAATAAAATAAAATAAAATAAAATAAAATAAAATAAAATAAAATTAAAAAAAATAAAATAAAATAAAGTCAAATAAAAAAAAAATAAAAAAAAAAAAAATAAATAAAATAAAGTCAAATAAAATAAAATAAAATAAAATAAAATAAAATAAAATAAAATAAAATAAAATAAAATAAAATAAAATAAAATAAAATAAAATAAAATAAAATAAAATAAAATAAAATAAAATAAAATAAAATAAAATAAAATAAAATAAAATAAAATAAAATAAAATAAAATAAAATAAAATAAAATAAAATAAAATAAAATAAAATAAAAAAACATAAAATAAAATAAAGTAACATAAACTACAATAAAATAAAATAAAATAAAAAAAAAATAAAAAATAAAAATAAAATAAAATAAAGTCAAATAAAATAAAATAAAATAAAATAAAATAAAATAAAATAAAATAAAATAAAATAAAATAAAATAAAATAAAATAAAATAAAATAAAATAAAATAAAATAAAATAAAATAAAATAAAATAAAATAAAATAAAATAAAATAAAATAAAATAAAATAAAATAAAATAAAATAAAATAAAATAAAATAAAATAAAATAAAATAAAATAAAATAAAATAAAATGAAATAAAATAAAATAAGGTAGGTAGAGGTAGGTAGAAGTGGCTGCCGCAAAGGCACACCTAGGCCAGTAATAAAAGGCCCGTTGTGATACCACCAAACACTAGGAAAGTCAGTCCCGGGGCCCGGCCATATGGAAAATCCCAGTGCTGTCGGGACTCTCCATATAGCCGAAACCCGGGACTGACACTCCTAACCGACACCCCTACCCCTCCTCGAACCATTTTGATAACTTGATGAAGGCCATCAAGTCCTTTATGTCTAGCTCCGCGACCTGGCTTAAGCTAACCAGGAAGGGAACTCCCAGAGAGCGCCTTCTCGCTCCGCTTAAGGCCTATATATAAAAATGAAATGGTGTTCAGTCGTTACGCTAAAACTCGAAAACGGCTGAACCAAATCATATACTTCCTTTAGGGGGTTTGTTTGTTATTACCACGCGCAGGTCATGTTATAAATCAGAACAAAATATTAGGGGGGCGTGGCACCTCCCATTAAAACATTTTTCTTCAAGGTGAATATCTCTAAATGAGTTTAAGGTAGGGACCTGGAAATCGGTACAGACCTATAGGATAACAACACCATTCTCACCCATAAAACTGGGGGTTAACCAAAAAGGGGACGTGGCACCTCCCATACGAATGAAATACTTCATAGTCGATATCTCTGGAAGTATTCATGTTAGACCACTGAAATTTGGTAAAGGATTATATGAGATCGATCCCTACCACCTCCAAAAAAGCTGGGGATAACGAAAACGGGGGCGTGGCACCTCCCATACAAATGAAATATTTCATAGTCGATATCTCTGGAAGTATTCCTGTTAGACCACTGAAATTTAGTAAGGGGTTATATGAGATCGATCCCTACCACCTCCAAAAAAACTGGGGATGACGAAAAAGGGGGCGTGGCACATCTCATACGAATGAAATACTTCATAGACCATATCTCTGAAAGTACTTATGTTAGACCACTGAAACGTGGTTAGAGGTTAGATGAGGTCGATCCCTACCACCTCCAAAAAAACTAGGGTAACGAAAAAGCGGGCGTGGCACCTCCCATACGAATGAAATACTTCATAGTCCATATCTCGGGAAGTGTTTAGGTTAGACCACTGAAATTTCTTGAGGAGTTAAATAAGATTAATCCCATCATCTCCAAAAAAACTGGAGATAAAGGAAAAGGGGGCGTGGCACCTCCCATACGAAGGAAACATTTCATAGCCCATATATCTCCAAGTATTTATGTTAGACCACTGAAATTTGGTGAGGGTTTATATGTGATCGATCCCTAATACCTCCCAAAAAACTCGAGTTAACGATAAAGGGGGCGTGGCACCTCCCATACGAATAAAACACTTCATAGTCCATATCTCTAGAAATATTTAGGTTAGACCACTGTAATTTTGTGAGGAGTTATATAAGATCAATCCCGGACACCTCCAAAAAAGACTGGGGATAAGGAAAAAGGGGGCGTGGTTTCTCCTATATGAAGGAGATAGGGATATGGTTTAAAATAGACATAGGGATCGGGTTAGAGAAACAGACAGGGAAATAAATTTGTGGCAGGACAACGTCTGCCGGGTCAGCTAGTTAATTATAATATGATTTGAAAGTCACACCACTACAAGTGCTAAACACGCATTCACTATGTCCGTCAAGTTAGCACTACAACTTTGAAAAAATTAATATTGCTATATGGGATTAATTCCCGTTTTTTAACCGTAAACACACCGTGAAATCCAAAAACTTACCGTTTTTCATTTTTTTTTAAAATAACCCCTAGTAATGCTAACTTGACAGTCAAGTTAGCACTACCACCCTCGAAAACAATTTAATTCGATTCTAAAATTAAAATCAATTGCGCAGATAATTCCCGTTTAATAACCGCAATTAAGTAGTGCTAATGAAAAAAATCGAAAAATTTTTTTTCTCGATTTTTTTTTTTTTAAATAACCCCTAGTAATGCTAACTTGACGGTCAAGTTGGCACTACCACCCTCGAAAACAATTTAATTCGATTCTAAATTTAAAATCAATTGCGCAGATAATTCCCGTTTAATAACCGTAATTAAGTAGTGCTAATGAAAAAAATCGAAAAAATTTTTTCTCGATTTCTTTTAAAAATAACCCCTAGTAATGCTAAGTTGACGGTCAAGTTAGCACTACCACCCTCGAAAACATTTTAATTCGATTCTAAATTTAAAATCAATTGCGCAGATAATTCGCGTTTAATAACCGTAATTAAGTAGTGCTAATGAAAAAAATCAAAAAATTTTTTTCTCGATTTTTTTTAAAAATAACCCCTAGTAATGCTAACTTGACGGTCAAGTTAGCACTACCACCCTGGAAAATAATTTAATTCGATTCTAAAATTAAAATCAATTGCGCAGATAATTCCCGTTTAATAACCGCAATTAAGTAGTGCTAATGAAAAAAATCGAAACATTTTTTTCTCGATTTTTTTTTCTAAATAACCCCTAGTAATGCTAACTTGACGGTCAAGTTAGCACTACCACCCTGGAAAATAATTTAGTTCGACTCTAAAATTAAAATCAATTGGGCATATAATTCCCGTTTAATAACCGCAATTAAGTAGTGCTAATGAAAAAAAATCGAAATTTTTTTTTCTCAAATTTTATTAAGAAAAAAATAGTAGTAGAAATTACCAACACTCGATTAAGGAAAAGGAAGTATCAGAACGAAAAAAAAATTCCGCAGTTTATTGCTGCTTTTTAACCGTAAACACACCGTGAAATCCAAAAACTACCGTTTTTGATTTTTTAAAAATAACCCCTAGTAATGCTAACTTGACAGTCAAGTTAGCACTACCTCCCTCGAAAACAATTTAATTCGATTCTAAAATTAAAATCAATTGCGCAGATAATTCCCGTTAAATAACCGTAATTAAGTAGTGCTAATGAAAAAAATCGAAAATTTTTTTTTCTCGATTTTTTTTTTTAAATAACCTCTAGTAATGCTAACTTGACGGTCAAGTTAGCACTACCACCCTCGAAAACAAATTTATTCGATTCGATTTCGTTTAATAACCGTAATTAAGTAGTGCTAATGAAAAAAAATCGAAATTTTTTATCTCAAATTTTATTATTAAAACGAAAATAGTAGTAGAAATTACCAACACTCGATTAAGGGGAAGGAAGTATCGGAACGAAAAAAAAATTCCGTAGTTAGTTGCTGCTTTTTAACCGTAAACACACCGTGAAATCCAAAAACTACCGTTTTTGATTTTTTAAAAATAACCCCTAGTAATGCTAACTTGACAGTCAAGTTAGCATTACTAGGGGTTATTTTTAAAAATTGAAAAACGGTAATTTTTTGTATTTCACGGTGTGTTTACGGTTAAAAAACGGGAATTAATCCCATATAGCAATATTAATTTTTTCAAAGTTGTAGTGCTAACTTGATGGACATATTCACTTTCTAAAGCCGCTGTTATGTGTGTATGTAGGTCAGAGCACGGCATAATTCGCACTAAACAAATTAGGTTATCTCTGTTTACTCTGTCGCTTACCAGCAAGTACCGAAGCAACAGCGTTTGTTGTTGATTCGTTAATTGCAAGTGAGCGACTGAGCATAACAAACGATATTAATTGATTGGTCAACGCGGCCATAGCGCTATCATAAGCGAGCAATAATTTCATATCTCGAGAGACTTTCGGACAATTGTCTCACTAGGTGCCTAGGACTGATGTAGGTACACTTGCATTGTTGTGCTTGCATTCATTGCAGTTGGGGAGAGTCCGAGTGTGAGTTGTTTTGTTGGCAGCAATAATAAACACTTTATTGAGCGTAGGTACAAACAATGTTTACAAAAACAAAATCTGTGCGTGGGTATTCGGAGAAGCAAATGCTTGCTTAGACATGATGTGAAAAAAGCACAAATAAGCTAGATCATGCACAAGGCCCTTCGTGGCTAGACTTAGTGAAATGAAATAAAATGTAAAATTGATAAAATTGAAAAAAGTAAAATAAGAATTAGAAAAGTGATTGAAAGTAAAAAAAGAAATTTGTTGGAAATGAAAGGAAAGGAAATAATATAAAATAAATAAAAATAAAACAAAATGAAATAAATAAAAGTATAAAATAAAGGAAAGAATGGGAAAGGAAAGGGATGGATAAAAGGAAAATAAAGGTAAGTTAAGGTAAGGAACGGAAAATATGAGAGAAAAATCAAATAAAGGTAGGGAAAGGAAAGGAATGGAAAAGAAAAAAGGAAGAGAAGGAAGGAAATTTAATGTAGGTAAAGGAGTGGAAAAGAGAAGCAAATAGAGAAAGACAAAGAAAGGAAAGCAGAGAAAAAGAAAGGATAGAAAAGGCAGCGAGGAAGAAGGTATGGAAAATAAATGAAAATAAAAAGAAAGAAAAATAAAGGAAAGAAAGGTAATGAAAAGCTGAAAAAATAAGTAAAGGAAATGAATTTAAAGAAAAAAACTAAAGGAGTTATTGAAGGGAAAAAAAAGAAAATAAGGAAACGGTAGGAAAGCAAAAGTAACGAAACGAAATGACAGGAAAAGAAATCTAAGGAAAAAAAGTGAAAGAAAATAAAGGTAAGAAAAAAAATAAAAGAAATGAAATGAAATGAAAAAAAAATGAATATAATGAAAGGAAACTAAGGGAAACCAAACGAAACTTAAGCAAAGAAAACGAAAGGAAAGGAAAGAAAATGAAAATAAAAGGAATGTAATGGAAATAGAAAGAAAGGTCAGGTAATAAAATAAAAGGAAGGAAAATAAAAGAAAATAACAGAAAAGAAAGAAAGAAAGAAAGAAGGTTAATAAAATGAAATGAAAGAAGAGAAAAGGAAGGAAAAGGAAAAGAACGGATTGGGAAGAATAGAAAAGGAAAGAAAAGCAAAAGATATAAATTGAGATGAAAGGAGAGGAAAGGAATGGAAATAAAAGTAAAGGAAAGGAAAGGATAGAAATACGTATGAAGACGATCTAAGAAGAATAACCAATTATCAACATTGAAACTATATTATCACTGTTCATTACGATAAAAAATAGTAAACAGCGATTTAAAGAAGTCCCTATTTATAAATTTTAGCGTATTTTATTGATTAAAATGTTCATTTTTTATGAGGCGTGCTCTATGTCGTTTGCCTGTACTCCTACGTACCACCTCCTATCACAAACGCTTAACATAAAATATATTCTACATTTAATATACTTTACGATGATCTTGCTCATTTTTCTTAATTTTTTTTTTTTTTTAACTGGCGCTACTCCCGTCTGAGCAATTTTGGTCGAGTCGATTCAAATTCACATTCATTATTTCCTTGAAATACTTTATTGCCGTGGGTTTGTCGAAAATTTACGGTCAACTTTTAGTTTACCGAATTGCAGTAAAAATTAAATTAATATCAAGTATACATTTCATTGAACTCAGCTTTTTTAGCATATTTTTTTAAATATTCGTGATTTTGTTTCTTTCGATTAAGTACTTTTATGTAAATATGGCAGAATTTACTAAAAGGGAAATTCTTCAGCAGTTAGATGACTTAAAAGATATTAATTTAGTCATGAACTATATTTTTCAGAAAAAAAATATAGATATTTCCAAATTGGACAATAAGTTTCTTTCTAGACTGAAACTATCAATTAACTCTCTAAATGGTAAGCGGAATGTGAAATATATAAAAGCATGCAGAATGGTTGAATTCCAATTTTAATATCCCTGAACTGGAAATTGAAGATTGTGTAATACAAGAGCAGGGTTCTCGCCCTCGCCCTGCCGTCCGAGTCTTAAATTTGATGACAAATCTTCTCGATCTAAACGACGTGAAGTTTCAAAAATTAACTCGCATCAAAAACATAGCCCAGAATCGTTGTTAATAGCATGCCGCCAGTCAGCAAGTAGAAGTGGAAACAAAGATTTTTATTCAGTCATAAGTTTTGTTTTAAAAAATATTGAGCAACCAAGAAAAGTTCGAAAATTGTTTGAAAGTTCAATCCAAGCAAAAACCACTGAAGAAGCTTTAGCCTTTTTGTTGAACAATAATCTTACTAAGAGCGTATACACAAATATGCGTTTAGAATCCAAATCAAGTGGTGCCGATATCTGGCCACCATATAATGATATAAGGGAAATGAAGTCTCAATGTAGACCATCTATAGAATACATCTCTATTTCTGAGAACAAAATTGAGGTGTCACTACAAGCTTTGTTAAACCACACAGCAAAGAGAATTGTTGAATTGCAGAAGGACGTTGTTATACATGATATGATTGCAAACGGCGCTATGGAATCGACTGCTGTTTTAATATGTTCATGGGGATTTGATGGCAGTTCTGGTCATTCAGCTTATAAACAACGTTATAAATCAATTCCTGATGAAAACCTTTCGAAGCCAACTGACCAAAATTTGTTTGCAACTACGCTCATTCCACAACGAATGTTAACCGTAAATAATAATGTTTTGTGGAATAACAGATCACCACAATCAGCCAGATTTTGTCGACCTATATCTTTGGAAAATGTTTCTGAATCAGCGGAAGTTATCCTAAGGCAAAAGTTGAATATAGAGGATCAAATCGACAAGTTAGAAAGTTTTCAGGCTGCTGTGGATGGTGATCGGAAAATTTCAATACATTTCTCTTTGTTCCTGACTCTAATAGATGGCAAGGTGCTCAATATCATTACGGGTACTAAAAGTATGCAAACATGTCCTGTCTGTCATGCCACACCCAAATTATTTAACGATCTTTCGAATAAGCTAAAAGGAGTTTTTTTACCGAACCCAAAATCCCTTGTCTATGGAATTAGCCCATTACATGCGTGGATTAACGTTTTCGGCTGTTTTTTAAAAATCTCATATAGGCTGGATCTTAAGATATGGCAAATACGTACCTCTGAGCAAAAATCAATATTTGCTGAAAGAAAGAAACACATCCAGGAAAATTTTAGATCTAAATTAGGACTTATTGTGGATAAGCCAAAAGCAGAAGGTTCTGGAAATACCATTGACGGTAACACTGCCCGGAATGCTTTTGAAAATCTAGATATACTAAGTCAATGTCTTGGAATTGACTTTGAATTATTGAAAGATATAAAGACAATTTTGATCGCAATTTCAATTCATCTTCCAGTAGATCCTATTAAATTTCAAAGCGTTTGTGACTCTGCTGCTCAGAAATATGTAAATCTCTATTCTTGGTACCCTATGCCATCAACATTGCATAAACCTCTTCTGCATGGTGCTGATATTATTAGTACCAGTATACTACCTGTTGGTGTTTTAGGGGAAGAAGCTTCTGAAGCCCGAAATAAGGACCACAAGAATTTCAGACGAGCTCATACTAGGAAGCATAACAGAGAATCTAATATTGAGGATGTTTTTAACAGAGCAATGGACACATCTGATGTAATAATATCAAGTATTGGTCTCAAAATGCGTTTAAAACATAAGCAATGTTTGTCAATTCCAACAGAAGTGCGCAATTTGCTCAGTATGCCAGAAGTTGAATCCAAACCAGCTGCTGTATTTGTGGAAGAAAATGAGGAAGAAATAGACGAAAGTGGACTATTTCAAACTTTAAGCATGTTGGATGATGTTGTACTGTCAGATGATGAACTCGAATAATACATCACAGATAGTCTTTTTTTTATAGGAAAAACATTTTTTTAACTCAAACTTTAAATAAAACTCACTTAAAATTAAAAATTATAGATTTAAAAAACAAAAAAAAAAATAAATAATTTAAAAAAAGTTACAAAAAAAGTCTGAAGTTAGCAAAAAACAAAAAAAAAATTAAATAAAAAAAAATGACAAACAAACGAACTTTTTTTACTCAAAATTGAATAAAATTAAAACCAAAAAAACAAAAAAAAAAGATAAATAATTTACAAAAAAGTTAAAAAAAAGTCTGAAGTTAGCAAAAAACAAAAAAAAATATAATTAAAAAAAAAATTTTTAAAAATTAAAACCAAAAAATAAAAAATCTAAGTTATCAAAAAACAAAAAAAAAATAAATAATATACCAAAAAATATCCAAAAAAACATTTTTTTACTCAAAATTAAAAAAAATTATAATCAAAAAATTAAAAATTAAAAAAATATTACTAAAAAAAATTACAAAAAAAAAATTGTTTAATCCAAAATTTTAGAAAATTAAGACTAAAAAATGAAAAATGTAAAGTTAGGAATTTGTAAGCTAGTTATTTCGATAAGATTTTGAATTATGGCCACTTTTGACCCCTTCCTGGCCCACTGTGCACTGGGCGAACTCTAGTTTAAGAAAAAACTTGTCCGAAAGTGATTATATTACATCTGGGATCTTACAGTTTTCTCCCTCTAAGCACAAATCGTTGTGCGACCACAACTGTCGGAGATAGCTGCTTCAAAATAAACATTCCCAGAAGGAGAGAATGGGAAAGGACTGATCGGTGTCCCGCTACTATAAGCGGCATTTCTATTTATAATAGATGTATCGTAATTCTCAGCGACACCAAAGCGGCCATCAAAGCTCTTGGCTCTTATTCGTTCAACTCTGAACTGACGCTCAGCTGTCGTGGATCTCCTTAAGAGATGGCCCAACAGAACCGCGTGAACCTCACAAGGGTCCCGGGACACAGGGATATTGAGGGAAACTGTAAAGCAGACGAACTTGTCAGACAGGGTACCACCAAGCAGATTCTTCGAGATAAAGAGCGCTTAGGTATGCCGTTTGCCACATGCAAGCTGATGCTGAAGGGGTACACACTCCGTCAAGCCAAAGAAAGATGGAAACAATCCCCAGGGTGCCGGATATCCAAACAAACCTGGCCAAAATAGGATCATAAAAGATCTAGACACATTCACGCCCTTAGAAGGAGAGAAATCTCAATATTAATAGGGGTATTAACCGGGCACTGCCTTATTTCTAGGCAAGCAGAAAGGCTAGGAGTGCGACGATGCTGTCGGAGTTGCAAAGATGATGAGCAGGACTTTAACTTGAAATTAAAACAGGTTATTCTATGAATCAGGGATAGGCAATATTTTTGAATGACGAGTGACGACAAAAATAGTTTTGAGTTATGAATAATAATTTATTTTATTCAAGAATCGCTTGAAATAAAAATAAATTGTTATTCATAACTCAAAAGTTTCAAAATATGTAATGAATAATTTTTTAATTTTTATTTGAGTAATTTTTTATTTTTTATTTGAATAATTTTTTATTCAAAATGGCCCAACCCTGCTATGAATTTGGGAATTATTTAAAAAAGTGCCACAAGTGCAAATGTGGATAAAAAAATCGCGCAATTTCATGTTCCAAATTTTATTTTTTTACTATGGTTGGTTTTATTCTTCCGGCCGGTATTCACGGTGAAGTGTCATAATGAAGTAATAAAAAATTTTGTATGCGACATATTTTGCTGCGTGGAAGTGGAAATTTACTCTTTAAGGGACATGCCTACCAAGGATGCCAAGTTGGGGGGAATTCCCCGTTTTGTGGGGAAAGGAATGAGCTCCTTTTTTGGGGAATTTTCAGTTTTAATAAGTCTGCGGAATGTTTTCTAAATAATTACGACGAGCTTAAGTGTTTTCTTTTATACAAATTACGTTCGTAAAGTTGTATGCAAGAAACTACAGAAGTCCCTTAGAAAAAAAATTATAGAAAAAATACCTTACACTAAAGCTTAATGGCCTGCGAAACTTCATACTCTAAAAAACTCTAAATATTCTATGAAAAAGGTTACAATTTTGGAATTTTCGAGCATTTTGTGTAAAATTTTAAAACAAAATTTATAGTTCCTGTATTAGGCATTGACACATGCTTTTAACTAGTCTTTGTTAAAATAATTTTATTATGGTCAATATAAGTGAAAATCACCGAAAACGACTGTACCAATAATTATGTTCGTCACTGTATTTCTAACACAATAAAAAAATGAATTCAACAATATGCCAGGCCGGGGAATTTCACATTGCCCAACGGGGAATCTTATTTTTTGACTTGGCATCCCTGATACCTACCTAAAGTTTTCAAACACATTAAAATTGCATACCCAAAAGTAGAAAAGTAAATGTCTTACACTGCTTTACAACTGCCTAATGTAGTGTTCATGCTTGGTTTTAAATTCTGCGTTTACCATTTTCGGACATACATTTCGAAGATACGTTCGTGCTGCCGCATTTCTAATGCATTTAGCTGACGGTTGCAATTAGTTTAGGTTATGAGGATGTTTACAAAAAGTCGAACTTTTTTTATACATTTTAATGGTAGTTTCACTTTTTTTAATTTTATTTGAACACACGCGCGTGAATTGAATTGAGTCTTTTAACAAAATACATTTTTCAATTGTTTACGAATGGCAGAGAATGGAACAAGAAAAAGTCACTAGTGATGGAACTTTTTAAGTTCGAAACGATTATTTCGTAGCAGAAACAGGGTGTACATGTGGATTAATAATGTTAATGCAAAAATATTGTAGCATTTAGTTGCTTTTGGTGTCAGAATTTTTTAGAAACTGACAAAATAAAACCTAGGTTTTGGGCTTAATGCTAAAATGCAAAATGCTTGCTCGGCCTGAACAGGCTATAAGATATCAATGCAAATTGTGGTTTAAAATTCAGTTGAAAGTCCCCTTCCGACATTTTCCAAATACAAGCTAGCTTTAATATATCAAGGAAATGAGCATATCTGTGTAGGCCCGTTTGTGAGTTTGTCTACTCATTGAGACATTTACGAATAAATACCAAGCAAGTAAATGTTCACTAATGGGATTATGTCGTATTTTGAAGAATATTTTTTTAATTTCGAACTGATGAATGGAACAATGAAAAATGTATGTTCACACACATAGGGGAAAATGGTAATTTGAAGAAATCCATTCATATAAATGCCACTGGCTTTTTCGACAAATAGAAAAATAAATCAAAAACAACGCAGCTGAAAAAAAACTCTTGTTGTCGAACAGGTTCGCAGCACGCAGTCGCGTCATCCCCACCACCTGTCATTGAAAACCCGTTCACCAGTTGGTACGTGCAAGGATTTTTATTTTTATTTCATATGGATGCATCATCCCACCTCAGAAAAAGTTTAAATTTTAAAGTTAAATTGCGAATGGCTTCGACCTCAGCTTCGGTTGTGGCTGCGGCTTCCACGACATTGACATTGCCAATCTTCGCGGGTGTGTGTGAGTTGCTTTTGTTGCAGCTGTCATTTATTGCAAATTGCTAAATTGGCAGCAAGTTAAAAATTTAAAATTTTGCGCAGTCATTATTTTATGCCTTTCGACATTCAATGCACGGCTTTAGCAAGTTAAATCCTTTTTTGTTTGATGCGGGCAATCGAGATTATTTTTGATTTTTACTTGCTGAACCCTTCAATTTTTATTTTGGCAAACAAATGTTAAATACAATAAATTGAATGGCCAACAATTAAAAAATCCTCGAATAAACTTGAAAGAAATGAAAAGAAAAAAAATTGAACAGAAGGCGACAAAGAGGGCGCAAGCTAAATATGTACATACGAAGAACTGTGAATTGAATTTGATTTTTAATCCAGCTTGTATTTAAAGGTGATTTATATTTTGCTACCTTAAAACAAGCGCGCGCGTCGACAGGAATTGTGCGTCACGCTGCGTTGCAACATCATCACACCCGTCAACACCTACGACACTATACATATTGCGCTTCCTTTGCAAGTACAGCTCTTTTGTTGCCATGATAGCTTTCAGAAACTAACAACAATTCGCGGGTAAATATTTTAAACAACGGTACAATGCAAATACGTGAAATCCAATCGAGCGTTAGCCAGCATATTTGTTCTTTTTGTAACCGATTTCACAGCATTCAACGGCAGTGACTGACTGTTCCGTTTGTTGGGATGACTGAATAAATGATTGCAAATGTGCACAGATTCATACATAGATTTCAATATGGTATTTATCGGAGAAGAGGAATTAGGTTCATGTGCTAACACCTTTAAACGGTTTACTCTTGGGGGTTTTCATTTTATAGATATTATTACTAGCTGGCCCGGCAGACGTTGTCCTGCCACAAATTTATTTCCCTGCATGTTTATCTAACCTATCCCTATCCCCACCATCAGGTTCGGAAAGCCAATATGAAAAAAGGGTCTTGTTTACTATTATGGCTGGATTATAATATTTTAAAATTTGAATAAAAAAAATCGGGCCAGTGGATCGGATGTTTAGCTTCCACTAATTCTCATCGTCAACATCGCTCCCTCCCTATCTTGCCGAAGAAGATAATTCAAGCAACAAGCAGAGGCCTTAATAACCACGACGTAACCTCTGCTTCTCTGGACTACATAAAGAAGCAAAAAATATGGGTCATACGATGAACGAGGTCAAGATGAAGTATTTTGCTGTCAGTAAAGAACGAATCGGCGCACCGGTGCCTTATCCACCTCACTGATGATAGTTACAAGTTTTAAACTATGAGGATCTTCGTCAGTCTAGCAATCCAATGGGGAGTCGCTCTTGTCAGCAAATGTTACTTTCGACTGAGTAGGCAACTGAGAAGTAAAGTCCTCTCTCGTAGAGCGAAAATCACGCTCTATAAGTCTCTTATCGGGTTCATGAACAGTGTCGAGTGAAGATGAGGGGGCCCTTGGAGTATTTGAGCGAAAAGTTCTCATGTTATGCGAATGGATAAAGAAGCTCTAGCCCAGAACGGTTTTCTATCGACACCTGAATTCGGCAGCAGAGGAAGATGGAGGCCTCAACTGAGATGGAAACAACAGGAGGATGACTTGAACTCCGTTGGTGTTTCCAATTGTCGCTAAAAAGGATACGCTGTGCCAATATATGATGATGAATGACAGTAGTTCGTTTTATTAATTTTAGGTGGCTTTGGGTGGAAAATAATAATAATTATTTTAAAAATTTGTAATTTTAATGATATACCGTAAGCACGATTCTCGATCAAAGAGTTTTACTAATTTCCCATTAAAAACCTTTGGTCGGATTTCGCGAACCGGTCTTAACTTAGTTAAGTCTTTTTTTTTACTTGTTCAGTTTCACCATGCAACTAAGCCAAGTCGCAATTTAGCCAACTTCCCAGTTGACTTATTCTTAACTAAGACAATATATTGTGTAAGATGTCAAGTGCGGGAGCACAGCATAGACGTCAAGAAAAAAAGCATTAGAATCGGTCAGCGGTTATTTTGTGTCTCATTCTAACATTTTTCCTTCAAAAAAACACCATTTTGATTAGCGTGCGCCGCGAGAAAAAGTAAGAAAAATACGACTACCCAACAAACACAGTCTCTAACGTTAATTTTCATCTTTACGTTAGATAACTACGGTAATTCTCTAACTATTCTCTATTAGAAGGCAACAGTAGAGAACTACACTAGAACTCGATACCAGATATGTTAGCCGCAAATCTGGGCTAACTTGAGCCAAATCTTAGTTTTAGCTTAGTCGCGATGGTGAAACCGGGCCTAAGATTTTTAAAATTTACACTAAAACTGGCGAACAAACCAGAAGTTAAAAATTGGTCTAATTGTCTTAGAAATATCCGCAGATTGCTACACAGCTATAAATAGAGATAATTTTACGTTTCTGTTCTATTCCGTCAATTTATATATAAATTTTGGTTAAAAGCTAGTGCCACCTCAATTCTAGCCACTCAGATATTCAAACTTTATATTTAACTAGCAGACCCGGCAGACGTTGTCCTGCCACAAATTTATTTCCCTGCATGTTTTTCTAACCCGATCCCTATACCTATTTTAATCCATATCCCTATCTCCTTCGTATAGGAGGAACCACGCCACCTTTTTCTTAATCCCCGTTTTTTTTGGAGGTGACAGGCATTGAAATTATATAACTCCTCACAAAACTTCAGTGGTCTAACCTAAATACTTTCAGAGATATGGACTATGAAGTATTTTATTCGTATGGGAGGTGCCACGCCCTCTTTTTCGTTAACTCGAGTTTTTTGGGAGGTGTTAGGGATCGATCACATATAAACCCTCACCAAATTTCAGTGGTCTAACATAAATACTTGCAGGGATATGGACTATGAAATGTATCCTTCGTATGGAAGATACCACGCCCCCTTTTTCTTTATCTCCAGGAGATGATAGGGATTAATCTTATTTAACTCCTCATAAAATTTCAGTGGTCTAACATAAATACTTCTCGAGATATGGACTATGAAGTATTTCATTCGTATGGGAGGTGCCACGCCCCCTTTTTCGTTACCCAAGTTTTCTTGGAGGTGGTAGGGATCGATCTCATCTAACCTCTTACCACGTTAGAGTGGTCTAACATAAGTACTTCCAGAGATATGGACTATGAAGTATTTTATTCGCATGGGAGGTGCCACGCTCCCTTTTTCGTTATCCCCAGTTTTTTTTGGAGGTGGTTGGGTCGATCTCATATAACCCCTTACCAAATTTTAATGGTCTAACTTGAATACTTCCAGAGATATCGAGTATAGAGTATTTCATTTGTATGGGAAGTGCCACGTCCCCAGTTTTTTTTGGAGGTGGTTGGAATCGATCTTATAAAACCCCTTGCCACATTTCACTGGTCTAACCTAAATACTTCCAGAGATATGCACTATGAAGTATTTCATTCGTATGGGAGGTGCCACGCCCCCTTTTGGTTAACCCCCAGTTTTATGGGTGAGAATGGTGTTGTTATCCTATAGCTCTGTACCAATTTCCAGGTTCCTACCTTAAACCCTTTTAGAAATATTCACCTTGAAGAAAAAAATGTGTATGGGAGGTGCCACGCCCCCTAATATTTTGTTCTGATTTTATATCATGACCTGCGCATGGTAGTAACAAACAAACCCCCCAAAGGAAGTATATGATTTGGTTCAGCCGCTTTCGAGTTTTAACTTGACGACTGAACACCATTTCATTTTTATATACCTATATAGATTTCAGCATTTTCACGCTTCGATCGACTTTTTGTTGTCAGAAAAATACAAAACAAGACTACGAATATAACAATTGAAAACTGGATGGCAAATAGGAAAAATCTGCGTCGCGTCGGATATCGGGATTTTTTGGTAATTCACAAGTATCCATATATCTGTATGTGGCTATGGAAGTTCATGCATTTGTGTGATGGTGTCCGGTAGAACTTGAATGAGTGGCATCATTGTGTGCGTTGGTTCATTCATGTTTTAAATTAAATTCACAGTTAATCAGACATGCTCAGAATGCAACAACTAACAACAGCAACTCACTCCATTCTTACCATATTAACGGCGACAAAAATAGCTGCAACCGCGTACCAACAACAACGGATATACGACAAATATGGACAGTCAAATTTGTATGTATTAAGGCGCCTCGCCAAAAAAAGTTGCAGTGTTTCCACCGGAATTTTAAAATTCACTCTTTTCTAAGGACTCTCTCAAAATATTTCGAAAAAATATTAAGATTTACTGGAGCTAAACCGCGTTAAAAAAACGCTAAAAATATCCTTTTTTATGTATAAAAAGAGTATGAAAATATATTTTTTAATAAAAATTACATGGGATGATGAATTAGCTGGAGTACAAAAAGTAAGCATAAAAAAGTTTGTAAATTTGGTAACTGTATAACTGTGTGCTAATATTCGCAATGTGGAAAATTGGGCCAAAAAGGGTTAAATTTTGCAGAAATGACAACGTCTCGAAAATACCTTTCAAATGATACCCTAATCGTCCAAATACGTCAATAATTGGCTGAGTTATTAAAGTTTTCCACAAACCTACCCCTCGAAATATGACCAAAAACAGCATCATACATCTCAATATTTGGATTGCGTTTATAAAATTTTCAAACTTTTTTATGCTTACCTTTTGTACTCCAGCTAATTCATCATCTCAGGTGCTTTTTATTAAACAATATATTTTCATACTCTTTTTATACATAAAAAAGGATATTTTTAGCGTCTTTTAACGCGGTTTAGCTCCAGTAAATCTTAATATTTTTTCGAAATATTTTGACCAAGGTCTTAGAATACATTGAAGTTTATAATTCCGATGGAAACAGGGTGTCCATTTTTTTTTGTATGGAGCGTGAGGCGCCTTAGTATGTATGCATGCATATTAGGGTGTACGATGGGACTAAGCTTAGTCGCCTGAAAACGGAGCCAAGCACGAAGTACGAGCGCACAGTTCTGATAAAACCTTAATTCCTTAATTCATTCTTATTTCGCGGTTTTTTCACCAAACGATCGCGTTTCTCAACTGCCCTAATTTTTGATCGGTTTGAGATCAGGACTTTGCATCGCAAAATGTCAAAAAATTTTCTTCGAAAACCAGCTCTTCACTAACCTTAAAGTGTGCTTTATGTAATTTTCGTGCTGTGAAATGTAATAGGCTGACAAATTCTCAAAAGAATATGGTTCCATAACATTCCCCAGAATGATTTTGTATTCATAAGTCGCTTGCATCCACTAGTCTTTATATATAATATCCAAATAGATGTACAATAACGTTAAATTTTTTTCAAGTAGGTTTCCACCTGTATATAAATATTTTTTCCTGTATAGTTTGTTTCATTTTTAACGTTAAAATGTCAAATGAAAGGGACCAGCCTATAGATATGCAGGAAATACAAATAATTTTCGAAGTAGTTTCTTGTGCAGAGTATCTCTCTTCTCTCTATGGGGTAAAGAAGTTGTATATACCTACCTGGATACCAAAAGATTATCGAGTCTAAATTTAACCTGAGAAAGGAAGGAAAATGTGCCGAATTTTTTCTAAATTGGTTATATCGATAAGCCTTGCGCCTTATTATGTTTGGTCTTGCAGAGTGTATCACCCTAATGCACGTCTGTGAATGTATCTGTGCCATTTCGCGTCAACATTCTACAATAGATGGGTTGGCTTATGGCAATGCGCCCAATAACAACCAACAACTGCCAGCATCACTTATTCATTGTTTATTATGTAATGAAAGCTTAAAAGCTTAAAACGGCCCCACATACGAGAACAAAAAGTTATAAAACACAAAAAAAGAACACTAAATATGGACACTACCGAATGCCAAAATAAAAATATAAGCAAATAGTTAAAAAACAACAACAGCAAATACCAGACATCCACTACAAAAACAACAACAATTGCCGCAAAAGGGGAAAGCTGTTAAATAAAAAATTGCTATGAATTAAAAATATACAACAACAAAACAGCGTGG
This sequence comes from Campiglossa producta, assembly GCA_964058755.1. Classification (NCBI taxonomy): domain Eukaryota; kingdom Metazoa; phylum Arthropoda; class Insecta; order Diptera; family Tephritidae; genus Campiglossa; species Campiglossa producta. Next base: position 93,137,225 of record CAXKVI010000003.1, on the reverse strand, counting down.
TAGCGTGCCGGCCGTTGCTTTTCCTGACCGACTGGCTATGGGCTATGTAGCTATTTACAGTTGCCATATTTTTGGCATTTCACTTTTTTATTTTTTCCAATTTTTCTTTTATTTCGTATTTTATGTTTCGAGTATTTGCATTTTGTGCAGAATGTGCGAAATAAATGGTCCACATCAATGCACAGCACTGGTACAAGCGGAAATTCGCCAGCCACATTCTACTTCAAAAACTACAACAACAGCAAAACAAATAGTAACAACAATTAAACCAGAGGAAAACATTTGGTTCAGCAATAAACCGAAAGTTTTTTTTTTTTTTTTTTTTTCTTTATTGATAACAAGATTTGGAATTCTACAGATTTTCTAAAAAAAAAAACTTGTTTTTGTACGAGAAGATAGCTTAATTTCATTTACACATTTTTGCCATCAATTGATGTATGAGTTAATAGTAAGATAAAAAAAAAGAAATTAAAAAAATAAAATAAAGATATGTACATAAATTTATGCAACATAGGTAAATAAAAAAAGATAATAATACAATGATACTCATTACAGAGAATTTGCCATAGAAAAGTTACATATTAAAGTTAAAATTGATGAGAAGTAACTGTTTGACTTGTGTTTTAAAGCATTGACGATTTCTAGCATTTTTAACTTCATCTGGAAGCTTATTAAACAATTTTACACCATGATGTCTTAAGGATTTCGCACATCTTTCCGTTCGAAAGAATCGTGGTCTGATATTTGACCTAGCTCGTAGCGTGTATTCGAGGGTTGGTTCCTCAGGGATATATAAGTTATGTTTTATTAAATTATTTTTAACTTTATAAAATGTTTCGAAGGTTTGTAGTATGGCATATTTACGAAAATCCAGTCTATTTTGATATAAAAGCTCGCTTGCCGTTCCCCTAGGCAAATGCAAGATATTTTTAATGACTTTATTTTGTATTCTTTGGATTTCATTTGTTAGTTGCTCCGAACAGTTATTCCATATAGGGTTCAAATAATGTATTTTAGACATGAACAGAGAGTTGTATAACAGCCATAATTGTTTTTGTGGAATCACTTTACGATTTCTATAGATCACGAAATTTAGTGGTAATAATTTCATTTTCATTCTATTTATGTGTTCTCGCCAGTTTAGATTTTCGTCGAACCAAATGCCAAGGTATTTTAAAGTATCTACCCGCGAAATAAAACTACCATCGAGATGAACTCCTTTCAAATCACGAATACTAGGAATATCTTTATAGTTGTTAAAAATTATAAAGTTGGTTTTGGTTAGATTCATTTTCAATAGGTTTCGTTCGAACCACTGGGATATTATCTTAAGGTCCTCTTGTATATTCAGTAAAAGTTCGTCAAGACTATTAGTAGCATACAGGAATGTTCCATCATCAGCATAGAATTGCGGCATTCCCTTTAGATTAAGCTTTAAAATGTTGTTAATATATATTAAAAACAAAGTGGCTGCCAATTTGATCCTTGTGGAACACCTGCTTTAATAGTTTTTATTGAGCTTTTACAGTTTTTAATTTGAACATATTGTTTTCTGCCTATGAGAAAACTTTCAAAGAGTTTGATTGCCACACCATCAATCCCTAGCTCCCCTAGCTTATCTATCATAATGGAAATATTCACTGAGTCAAAGGCTTTGCTGAGATCGATTGCCAACATAGCAACATACTTTTTTTATCTAAATTTTCGTATATAAACTCTGTACAATTGATACAAGCAGATAGCGTGCTAGATTTTTCCATAAACCCAAACTGGGTTTCGCCAATTATTTCATTGGTTTTAATAAATTCTTTTAATCTTGTTAACAGTATATTTTCAAATATCTTATCAATCGTACTCAATTTCGTTATCGGCCTATAGTTTGAGCAGATCTCCTTACTTCCACTTTTGTAAATTGGAACTACTGACCCGATTTTCAACTCTTCTGGATACTGACCACTTTGAAAACATTCGTTAATAAAATGTAATAACACACCAGAGAATATATCTTTATATTTTTGTACCAGCCTCACAGAAACGCCATCCGGACCATTTGCCGACTTTGGGTTAAGAGTACTGATTGCATTTCTTACCTCTTCAATATTACACTCACTTAAAACAAAAGGATGTGTTATTTTATATACAGACTCAGGGGAATACTCAAAATTATCTGGCGTTTTTATTATGTGTATAAAATAATCATTAAAAGCATCTGCTATTTCCGAAGGTGTTGTAAGAACTTTATCGTTATATTCTATTTGCGTTATAGCTAAAGGCGATACATTGGTTTGTCCATATATAAGTTGATTTAAAACTCTCCACGTTTTGGCGCTAGATTGGATATTATCTTCAATTTGTCTACCATAAAATTGCCTTCGCGCATTATTTATTTTATTACGTGCTTGAATCTTTAAATACCTGTACTTGTTTTCAAAAAATAAGTTGTTTATATATCTCTTTTTTAATTTGTAAAATTTGTTTTTTTCTTTGAGAACAGCTAAAATTTCATTATTTATCCATGGCTTCTTAACATTCTTAATCGTTTTTTTAATACGCTTAGTGCAATTTTCAATACTACTACATAGCTGTGTATGAAATTCCGAAAAGTGAGATTGTTCCGATAAATTGGATATATGATTATTTTCTTCGAATAAGGCATAATCAAAAACTTGTATTTCGCTATTGAGAAATTCGTTATTATGTGTATTGTTATTAAAAGTTAAACCTAGTATTCTATGATCAGAAATTTCATTGTCATCTAAGGATAGAGTGTATGAAAAATCAACTAAATCCGTAAGAGCATGATCAATGATGGTTTTGGAATCGCTTCCTTTTCGAGTATACATCTCTCTGTTCAAACTGTTTAAATAAAGAAACCCACTACTGAGAACCACATTGGTATAGTTGTTTAAATATACATTTGATGTTAATAGGTTTAAGTTAAAATCTCCAACTATAATTGATCTCTTACATTTTAATACTTCATTCTCTAATTTATCAACAAAACGGCTAATATCAGACGCGCAGTTACGAGCGCAATTCAATGTCCTGTCCCGGTTGGTCAAAGGCGTCGCTGCCAATATGGTGTGAGCGTTTCGAGGCCGAATGCCAGTTCGAGTCCGTGTAGCAGTAAACGGCCACTGAGCAATCGTTTAAGTAATTGAAACTGCATGCATACCTCGAGTTAGTCGGTTGGCAGCACTTTTGCATAGTTTTTAAATAATAGTAGATATTCTGCTTGTTGTTTCCCTCTTGCCAGTGCTGCTCTATTTTGCACAGGTGTTAGCTGGTAATTGCATTTCGCGCTTTTGCTGTGCAATGCCAAAAATCGTTTGAGAAACAAAAAGTGAAATATCAAATCGAAATACATATGTTTGCACTAAATGTGTAGGAAGGAACTGTCTATGTGGTAGTTAAAAGGAAATAGCAAATGGCTTGTAAATTTTAATTAAACGCAAAACAGCAAACCACTTTATTTTGTGGATCGAAAATTAATAATAACTTCTTCTTGAAATTATAGCTAAATTCGAAAAATGCATTGAAAATGTGTGTGTTTTTTTAACTGTAATTAAAAAGAGGCGTTCTTCTATGCTAATAATCGCCTAGGTGGATTAGGTCGTCTCGAAAGAGAGCACGCCAATTTGTCCTTTTTTAGGAATGACCGACTCCAATTAGGAGTGCCGAGATATTCCAAGACACATTTTACGTTATGACCAAGCATATCCGCGCACAGCTCATCATCAAACTTTCTTCGATACCTGCCGTTAGTATAATGAAAATTTTATAAAGTGTCCGAAAAACGTCTACAACCTCTTTTAACAGAAATCCTATATCAAACGGCTGAGTCAAAGAATATAAATAATAATAGTAGTTTTGAATAGACCAGGCCTAGACATCTAGTGGGACAATTGTCCGAAAATCTGAGAACCAAATTCACACAGATTCTTATGGTACATTTACACTGCACCAAATTTGGCGAATTCAAATGAGCCAGCTCGATACAGTTTATATTGGCAAATTTGCATTTGGATTCACCTTCCCTGCAAGAATCTTCTATCAAGAAGGCTTCTGTCTTTTCCTGGTAGAATTGGCAAATTTTCTTAAAAACAAGTAAGGAAAGCTGTTTTCGGCTGTGCCGAAGGCTATATACCTTTCATGAATAAGCGTCACGATTTTCACTGTTCGATCCCCAGTACAGCCTGTGTCAATTTAACTATATTTACTATACACATTACACATCTTTGTTATAATTTAAAAAAACTTACAAAATAATAGGATCCGAGTTATCGGAACAATCGATTGTATGGAGGCTATATATTATACGTGTTCAATTGTACTGACTTACACTATACACATTACATATGTAGAAAGTACTAAAGGTGCAATATTTTACGTTCCTAACTTTTTAAATGCGGAAGTATTGGCCAAAAAACCTTATATCGGAACAACCGGTTGTATGGGGCTATATGTTATATTTACCCGATCTTCTTGATTTTCCTCTACACACTACATAAATTGAAAGTACTCAAGTTGCAAAATTTTATGTTCCTAACTTTTTAATTGCAGAAGTTTTGGCCAAAAAACCTTATATCTGAACAATCGGTTGTATGGGGGCTATATGTTACATTTGCCCGATCTTTTTGATTTTCACTATATACACTACATAAATAGAAAGTACTCGAGATGCAAAATTTTACGTTCCTAACTTTTTAATTGCAGAAGTTTTGGCCAAGAAACCTTATATCTGAACAATCGGTTGTATGGGGGCTATATGTTACATTTGCCCGATCTTGTTGATTTTCACTATATACACTACATAAATAGAAAGTACTCGAGTTGCAAACTTTTACGTTCCTAACTTTTTAATTGCAGAAGTTTTGGTCAAAAAACCTTATATCTGAACAATCGGTTGTATGGGGGCTATATGTTACATTTGCCCGATCTTGTGATTTTCACTATATACACTACATAAATAGAAAGTACTCGAGTTGCAAAATTTTACGGTCCTAACTTTTTAATTGCAGAAGTTTTGGCCAAAAAACCTTATATCTGAACAATCGGTTGTATGGGGGCTATATGTTACATATGCCCGATCTTATTGATTTTCACTATATACACTACATAAATATAAAGTACTCGAGTTGCAAAATTTTACGTTCCTAACTTTTTAATTGCAGAAGTTTTGGCCAAAAATTCTTATATCTGAACAATCGGTTGTATGGGGGCTATATGTTACATTTGCCCGATCTCGTTGATTTTCACTATATACATTACATAAATAGAAATTACTCGAGTTGCAAAATTTTACGTTCCTAACTTTTTAATTGCGAAAGTTTTGGCCAAAAAACCTTATATCTGAACAATCGGTTGTATGGGGGCTATATGTTATACTGGTCCGATCTTGTTAGTTCCGACAAATGATTCCTATATTACAAAATGGTGGCCACATACAAAATTTCAGCCAGATATCTCAAAAATTGAGGGACTAGTTTGCGTTCAAACAGACAGACGGACAGACGGACATGGCTAAATCAACTCATCTCGTCATCCTGATCATTTCGGTATACTTATTGATGGGTCTATCTCTTCTTCTTCTCATATTTACAAACATCGGACCAAAGTTATAATACCATTTCATGTTCATGAAAGGTATAAAAATAGTTTAAATTATTTGCAGCTGTGCATAGTGCATAAGTTATCGCACGCCTTTAAACCATTAAGGTTCTTGCTGGGTAATTCTAAATGTGAAACACCCGTATTTGGACGAATTGTGGATTGTATTGTTCGACAAATTAGGTGAAATGAAGTCAAATTTGGAAATTGGGATTTGTATGGAAAAAGCGCCAAATTTGTAATTTATAGCCAAATTTGGTGCAGTGTAAATGTACTATAACGCTCTTTGCTTGGCCTATTGAACAATGAAATTGTTGCTCTGCTTGTGAGAGCACTGACCAATAATTGGAATTCGTTGGTTATGCCCAGTCACACACTGTCAAGCAACGACTTAACAACATACGCTATTGCTTTGGTACTTACTAGTGAGCAAAGGAGCAAAAAGAGATTTATACCAGTATTCTGTAATTCTGTCTCATATCAAGTCACTAAATTTGAGATATTTCATTAGATACAATTTTTGTGACTTGAGATGATTCCGGTATTCTATAAGAGAAAGTCACAAGAAATCTACCATAGTCTCTCTCTCGCTCATTTTAAGGTGTGGTGAATACAAAAATTGCATAAATTTTAAGTAACGCTTTTGACACTCGCCCTATAGATGTCGATGTAGCCCAGGCGTTAAGTGTCCGGATTATGACGCGGAAGGTCGCAGGTTCAAGTGCCGGTCCGCGAACAGTAAATTTTTATTTTTTTATTTAATTTTTTTAAATTTAATTAACTTTTTTTAAACATATAAATACTTCTAATTCGTAAATTCACTTTATTTTTAATTTTTTCAATTTTTTTACAATTTCTCTTTAATTAATTTCGTTTGTTACCTGCCTACAAGCAGATGACAAATTAGTGACTCTTTATTGAGACTAGAGATGTGAGGCAGCTTACTGAATACCAAATTTTATCAAATATGAAATAGACCACGAAATGTCTCTATTAGTGACTAGATACAGCTTACAGAATTGAGGTATAACATTATGTGCTTGGTGGGATGACCGCTCCTTCACTGATACCAATCAATTCCAATTCTGCCATGCCCTGGAATACACATATGTAGGTATACATAATTAAGTCACTACCGATAATGTACATATGTGTACATATTGCAACGAAAATCTCAAAAATGTTTCAACAGCGCTCTATTTGAGTATTATTTTCAAAGAAAAGTCCTTTTAAATGTACAACCTTCCCGAAATTTTCTCTATTTGGTGCTACAACTTTTCGGCGCGCCCCTCGTACATCTGCGCAAGAGTTAATAACAACAGAAAGGAAAGTATGCCGCTCAACAACAAATTCCATGCCATTTACATAACTGTCAAATAAATCATGTGACAATTAAGTTGTTTATTATTGAAATTTACCCCGTTCTTATTATTATTTCACATGCAATACTTTTGATATTCACCCAGTAAGGCACTATGATTGAAACTGGATTCGTGCTTAAATTCTGACAAATGCTGAATGGGTGGTAACTTGCAACAACTGTCACCATTATCAACGGCATATTGTGCATGTATTAGTCATATGTGTCGAGAGTAGCTATGTGTGTGATATCCTTTAGTAGAACCGCGGTCAGGCGACGATGCAGCATATGATTTAGTGATTTGCAGCACACAATCGCTTAGAAAACGACAGGATATCGACGACAATGACAGCAAAAAAAAATGGAAAACTTGAAAACAACAATGAAAAACCATTCAACACACAAACAGAGGTTGCAGCGACTGAAAAGTTGAATCAGAAAAAAAAAAACATTACAGACACTAAAAAATTAAACATTGAGTTGCTCATAAATTATAACCTTAACCCAGTGAGGCAGTCAGTCAGCCGGTGGTTCATGCGTTCGCAACAGGCAAATGGAGTCTCACTGCAGAGTTTTGCTGCCAAAGTCGTATGGATTCGTAGCTACATTTTTGTTTGTGTATTAGTAAGTGGCGAAATGCGAAAATTCAATTTTAAACTTAAGTAGCAAATGAATTTTAGGGTGTTTCACAGCATATGAATAAATTATAAAACCCCAGAGTTTGCGCTACAACACCAACCATACCAAGAGAAAAAACGAAAAACCCAGCACCAACAACCATAATGGCAAATAACTGTAAAAATACTAGACGCTGAATAATTTCATATGGCTTTAGAGGCGCATAGAAAGTCGAAAGGAATGAACATCAACTTAAGAACGACACTAAGAGGAATGAGAATTTGTACAAGCACGATGGTGGCTCGACAGACAGGATTGAGACAAGAGCTGTGTTTGGGGGTAGGTATGTGTTTTGGCAGATGCCTAAGAATCAACAAGGCAAGAGCAAGTAGCATAAATTCTGAATATGGTTTAAAGTAAGAATATAGAGAACTCTTGGGCAGGATAGCAGGCGTTAGCAGAGCAGCAATTGCAGCTATTTATGGGGCTTGGTAGGCTTGCGTACGCCCCTGTGACACTTCCTCAATTCCTGTGCCAACAAAATGCTATCCTTGGTGGTTTAGGTGGCAGCGGTTTCTCGCCTATCAGGCATCGCTATTCAAATACATAAACCCATCATACCGCAACCTCATCATAAAAAAGGCGAAAAGGGATATGTGGTGACAATGAAAGTGATTTTATGATTTGCCACGGTTTTTCATATAAATGCAAAGTGTTAATAGAAGTTGAACACAGCCATAGAGAATATAGAGAACAGTGTGCACCGAAGAGGGTGAATGAATGTATAGGCAAACGGAACGAATGGAAGGTGTTGCCGAGCAACTGCCGGAAACGACACTGGTGGCTTTGAGTGAGTTTGTCGCATGGGCGTGCAACTTAATTAAGGTTTCATTGTGAGTGTCCTTGTGGAAATTGTTGCCTTTTCATTTACTTTGTTTGATTGTAGTAAAAACACTTTTCTTGGTTTTTATGTTTATGTTTTAATGGCAAGCGCGGGTATGGGATGTGTTAATTCGAATGGAAGAAATGCCCCAATTTGATGACGACTTAATTTCTGATTTCTCATGTTCGGCTTAAGTGATGATGACTGCGTATGGGGATGCGCCAGCTGGAGAAAAGGAGGAAAATAGTTATGAATTGTGAGTTTTGAAAAGAAAGAGCATAATTACATGAGGGAAGCACATAATAATTGAAGTATGGAATTAAGTATGTATGTAAAATTATAGCTGTCTGTTTTAGTCATCTATGTATATAGTGAATTGAGGAGCAGGGCATGCGTTTTATTTAAGAGAAATAGCAATTACATACATACTTAACAAATCACCCATTTCTGCGTTAACTAAACTGAACAAAATTGTTGCAATTTTATTTCACTTTACTGAACGAACTTCCCAGCTGTTTCACAAAAAGATTTAATTCATTAGTTAAAAAAATCCTAAGTTTGGTACAAACTCCGATAACACTATCAAAATTAAAATAAAAACGGTCAAACGGCCATCAAATCCCTTGGCTCTAACTCGTTCAACCCTGAGCTAACGCTCAACTGTCATCGATCTTTTCAAGTCAGAGCCCTGAACCTCACATGGGTCGCAAGCCACAGAGACAAAGAACGCTTAGGTATGTCTTTTGCCACATGCAAACTGATGGTGAAAGAGCGCACACTTTGTCAAGCCAACGAAAGATGGTTAAAATGAACAGGGTCAGGCGCGCAAACAGACAAAAAAAATTTTTGTAGGTCTTTGAAGTGTACTATAATAACATGCTCATGCGAAGCTGCTAACATAATTACCTGATTTTTGGCGGTTTTTTTAGCTGCCATCTGCTTTTTTCTATACGAATTTATTAAGTCAAAATAAATCAAATAAATTTGTATAGAAAAAAAGAAAAACACTTTTATGCAAACGGCCCTAAAAGCTTAAGCTGAAACATGACAAAAAGGACGTGTGCTAGTTTAAATAATTCTTAACAGGAAGCGAAAAATTTACATTTTAATTCGCTTTTGATCGATCTGTCTGATTCAGTCAAAACCTCCGTACTTCAAGTATTTAATATTGTTTAGCGAATAATATATGAGAATTGAGGTTTTTGGATTTTCGTGAGATCGAAATTATTGCAAACATATAAAGTTGTACATTGGTTAAACCCCTAAAACCAACGCCTGCACAAGGTGCCGGATATCCAAGCAACCTGCCCAAAATTGGATCCTAAAAGATCTCGACATACATATCTACACCCTAAGAAGAATGGAAATCTCCAAATTAATAGGGGTATTAGCCAGGCACTGCCTTTTTGGAAGACACGCAGCTAGGCTAAGTGTGCCCTACCGACAATGCTGTAGGAGTTGGAGAGATGACGAAGAGGAAGAAACGGTGGAAAACCTCATCTGCAACTGACCGGCATTAAGTGGACATAGAAGGCGCTGTTTGGGAGTTCCTTCCTTTATGGCCTTCACCAAGTCATCTAAATGGTTGGAAGAGGAGTAACGGTGTCAGTGTCAATACCGAGATATTGTTATACGGAGCATATCAAATTTTCCAATTTTCGGGATTTTCATATGGCCAAGTCACGGGATTAACATTCGTAGTGTTAGTGGGTCTTCTAAAACTGGCCTAAGTATGCCTCTGCGGCGGCTTGAATCAAACCTAACTGGAAAAGAAAAACCAATGACTATTTCAAATTGTCTAGGTGACTGTGTGAAAAAGAGCGGGGGTTTCCAGCTATTTCTTTAAAAGCTGACTCAAAATTTAATACGAAGCATTGCCTAATAAGATGTCTTACAAAAATGGACTACGCGATCAAACTGCATTGGAAAAAGATTTCATAGTTTTTATGCTACATACTTAATTTTAACTAATAAAATAAACACCTTACCTAGTGTTTCATAAACTCGCACAACACAGACACTATGTCCACTAAAAATACGTGACCTCAGCCTAATACAAAATTACTTCTGTAAATAAGCGCCAAGAGACAAATTGCTGCTGCCGAATCGCTTGGGTATATTTTTATAAGCATGTGTGAACAAGCTGCCATTTTCATATGACTTTTAGTTTATTAGCAAACTGTTTACCGCCCCTAGGGAAATCACTAAGAAAAAATTCAAGCTAAATCAAGTTGAGACAGCAAGTGAAAATGAAGAAATTTGAAAGGTTTTTCAAATCCTTAAATTTAGAAAGCGTAATGAACAATTTAGAGCAGGGATAGCCAGCGCTTTCAACCTACTGAGCGCTACGACAACAACGTCTGAGCGCTACAACAACATCGCTCCTGGAATCACAAAAATTTACTTGAAAGAATTATTAGCAAAGATGAGTTGATTGGAAACTCTTTCGCGCGCCACCAATCGGGGGTACTGATTATGTTTTGATACTTGGCAGCACTGCATAATCGAGGAACATCGGCCAGCAGAAGCAGCGAAAAATCTGGTTACCACTCCGCTCAGTTTGAGAAACGTTTGAAAATTCTGCCGTTCTAAAATTGAAAATCAGGGAAAATCCCATATTAAAAATAAGCCTTTTAGGTTGAGAATGCTATCAACGGTTATTTCGCCTCAAATTGAAAACGAACGTTTGAGATTTGAGAAGTCGATTGGTTCTCAAATGCATCTCAAATTGAGATTAGCTAAAAATGTTTGTTAGGTACATATTTAGCTATATGCGTATGTACCTATAAAAGCGTGTATTGCGATGATTTTTTGTATTTTTTTACGAATATGGTTTGTTGTTGTGAGTCACAAAGAGCAAGATGTTGTTGTTGTAGAGCGGCAGTGTATCTATCTACATCAGTGACGATCATTACCTAGCCCGCGGGCGGCCGACTTTATTGCTCTCTCGTAGATTTGCTCACACGTACAAGTGAAGCGATCTCTATACATTGTGGAAAAATAAAGTGCGTTTGCGAATCACTTAATCAACGACTGTTGATTGCTATGCATGAAAGTAGTTTTATTCTTAAAATATTTATTTATTTACGTGTTTTTAATAATATAATTTCAAAAATGGCCAAATCTGAAACAGAAATAAATTAAAGTTAAAAGGCTTGTGTAAAGTTTAGGAAAGTTCGCCAAGTTTTCGGCAAATCTTGAAACTTCTGGCATGGAGTTATTAGACTTTTCTCAAGTACGCAGTTTTGTAGCTAGTTGAATTTAATATAAGATACTAATCTTAAGCCATTAATAAAATTGCCCGATTTTTTGTATTTTTTTTTTCTAGTTGTTCTCTACATTTTTTTCATAATTTTTTTTACTTATAAATTTGTATTCAAAAAATGCATTTTGTTGTCTTACTAGTTTACTAATACCCTTTTAATTTTTATGTATTTTTTTATACAAAAGTTTTGTTAATTGGGTATTTGGATTTTTTTTGGGTGTAGTAAGAAGCTCTCTCATACTTAACACAATCGCACAGTTTGGTAGTGTGCGTTTGAGCATCGCTGATCTACATATATTGGTGTTTGGAAATCTCGGGCTATGAAAGGTGCGAGCAGATAAACATCAAAAACATCGCTAAAGATAATTGCTGAAGAGACATAAAAAAACAACTTACTTTAAAAGGCCATTAAAAACTACTACATATACAAATGTATAGGTAGTATATATGTACATATGTACACTCAGAAAAAAATAAGAATTGTGTACTTAAATCAAGCCTAAATCAAGAATTTTGGTCACGAAAGTACGGTAATACCGAATATTCTTATACGAAGTACAAAATTCTTATATCAAGAACTTTTTTCTTAGATCGAAAATTCTTATCTCAAGAATAATTTTGTCCGAAATTAAGAACGTTCGGTGCTATTTCAAGAACAATATATTCTTAGTAGTTTGTTATTCTTATTCCAAGAACGTTTTGGTTTAATTTTTAAGGGGTTGTGAGTTCGATTCTCGGTGAAGTCAAAATATTTTTTTTTTCTAATTAAAAAAATTTTTTTTTCAGATTTCTTGTATTGACTTCCCCGATAATCGAACTCAGGTCCCTCGCACGCCCAAACAAAGTGTCTACTACAATGCCATCGTTTACTTTTGCTTGCCAGCGTATAAATACAGCTTTGTTCTAAATGACAATTTCCCACTTTACGTTGTTGCCCCCACCGAGAATCGAACTGACACTGCTTTGACTTCTGAACGGAGATGGTAACCATCAGGCCATCGCGTACTTATGCTTACCGGCGTCTACTTGCAGCTTTATTCAATATGTTTTGTGTACGTAATATTTTTGTTTTTAGAACACTTTTGCTTAATATAACTACTTTATTCTTTTTGAAGCCTTTTCCATCTCAGTTTTAAAAACTAGAACGAAAACGTCTTATTCTAAGGCTATTTAAGACCGAAAAGTTCGTTAAATTTTTAGAATGCCAAAGGATAATTTTAAGAATTTTTTTCTTAATTTTAGAATTGTATTTTTTCTCTGAGTGTATGTGCATATGAGTTCCTATAAAGTTGGGTGGGTTCATCCACAATATCCCACAGTTTGTTGGTAGGGGACTGAGAGCGTGGGCAGTTACAAATTTCTTTACTTTCAATTTTCCTTCATGTCGACATAATTCAATTGCCGCATTCTTGCTCCTGCGATTTTATTGCTATTAGTGTTGTTGGTTGGGGAATGAATGAAATGTGATTACGATGTAATTCAATTCATGTTATCCACCAACAACTAAATATATAAAGACATCATCATAGTAGACATTTGCTCTTACAAAACGCCTTAATGTAGTTGAAAAGTCTTGAATGTGTGTATCTAGGTACTAGAATATATACACAGCCCACACGGGAAGTAATGGGAATTTGTGTGTTGTACGTCCGTATGCATCGGCAACAGGTTTACTTTAGCTAGGCAATAGAATCTGCCCAAGTAGGTAAGTAAATTCGCATTTGTGAAGGGAGTCAAGATACGCAGACGCCACCTGTATCTCAAGAAATCGATAGCTGATAGATTTCCAAATTGGCTTCCACAAAAGAGAACGTTGGTCCTGCCGTGTTTAAGCATGTACGATCATTTTAGATCAGAGCAAAAGTCTTCGCAAGATACGGCGGGGCTCAACGTGAATGCCTTGAATAAAGGGGGCGCAGGGACGGTCGAGCATCTGCTGTGTGATTTTCCAGCACACTGCCGGAGCAGAATTACATTTTTAGGGAAACCCATTTTTGGGAGCCGCCAGAGTAGCTCTTGAGATCTGATCAGTTTTCATTGGTTAACTTGCGAGATATTCTATCAAAACTGAGCATTAGCGACAGTTGGAGTCATATGAGACTCGCCACTCCAACCAACTACCAGTCAGTGACGCAAGAAATTTGTCTCGGCTTTTGTGTTTTACGGCAATGGCTTTCTTACTAAATGTTACACCTAAGATTTCAGGGTAAGTAAGTAAGTAAGGATGAAATGGAATTTTATCAATATTGGAATTTAATCCGATGGGGTTATTAGATCCTGTTTGACGATCGATTTGGATGTCTAATGCCATGTTTATCTGCTCATTTCACGTCTTGGTTTGTTTTGGTGATAATGTCAGATCCTCTATGTACAGCAATGACTCGGATTTTACCCGGCCAAGGGCGGTTAATTCAGAATAATCCTTTTAAACCCGTATCCATAAGTGGAGATGCCGGCTAAACAGTTCCACTATAACAATACAACCTTGTTTAATCTTTTAAAAGCAAGCAAAGCAAGCAAAATTTGAGAGTTTGCCAAATTTCAACCTTGCTTCAACTTTGAGGTTTTCTATTTGCCATGTTTCGTTGAAACACGTATATTGAACTTATCTGTCAAAGTCAAAACCCGAGGTAAAGTAGAAATAAAATTTTATGTAATTGAGGCTTCACTGATCCAACATTATTCAATTAAATTTGATCTTAATCCACATTTGTAGCTCAACCTGAACCCGGTATTATTCTGTTAGAATACTTTTGTAAAATTTGTTACTTTCTTATTTCTATGTATTTTTCTTAAACCACCAGCATCTTTTCATACGCTATGTGGCCTCACTGTCACAGCGTTTATTGTCCTCAAAAATGCTACAAATAAATTCTTAGTAATTCTTCTGATTCTTCTATTGCTGATGCTGATGCGATGTAGTCAATGGATAGAGGACCCCAGGGCCAGGTCAGCAATTCTCGCAAATCAAATAGTGCTTGCAAGTAAACAACAAAACACCAACAATAACAAAACGATGCCATCAACAACAATGAAGTAATAATAGAGGCGACACAGGATATACAGGATAACCTAGAGTCACATACAGGACATTGAGTGTACAAATAAATATACACACAGTGAGGTGTAATTGGGCAAATATATACTTTGAGTGTGTAGGACTGTTTGTGTGTCAGCAGCAGGATACCCGCAGCAGCAATAACTGAAAATCCATTTACCGATGTGTCTAAATATTTACGTTCATAGGTGTCAGAGTTTGAAAATACAACAACAAAGGCTTTGATTGCCGTAAAAGAAAAAATATATTTAAAAAGGACATCGGAAGGACACACAGATTTGCACTACATATCTACGCACCAATACACATTTATCGATACATTGAAACGTTTATGCACGAGCGCTGCTTAGTAAAATCTCAAGTAACTAGTAAACCAGGATGATTTGCCTACTGGGCTTCCCTTATCGAGTACATGTACACTAGCGATGTTCCGGAAGCAAGTTTTTAAAATCGGAATCGAAGCCGGATCTTTCAAATTTACTTCAGTGAAAGTTGGGTTACAGAGACCCATCTCTACAAGACAGAAGGTATTCGCTTTCCATATAAGCCGTAATATAAAAGGAAGTGCGCAAACTTTAATATTTTTTAATTAAGCAACTAGTAAACTAAACTTTACTGTGGCCACTTTCGTGTAAGAATTTATTAAATGTAAATCATTTCAAAAACTCATTACGTCATCATATCGCACACCTAGATCTAAGCAGCGATAAAATAAAAAAATCACAATGTTCAGAAAACTCAAGCAGGGCAATTATAAATATTCTCCCGAAATATGATAGATTTTGCTCTAAAAATAAGCTGTGCAAAAATTTCACTCGAATTGGATAACTTTTAGAACTTGCACGTTGCATTTGAAAATTTTAAAAACTATATGCATTCAAGGTGCAACAGATTGTATAAAAACATTGATAGCCGTAAACTTGGTACACATTTATTAAGTGAAAAAACTTGCAGATTGTGAAGAGAAAAAACAAAAATTCGAGAAACACATTTATCGAACTCCGATATTCACCGGATTAAAGATATTCTGTAACTCTAAAGGGTCAATTACATAAAGCTTTGTTAACCTCGCCTGACATTTGCAACCTCAAAACTTTCCGCTCAGCTTCAGAGGTATGCTACAGTGAACGCTTTGACGCTTCTCTTTTATACATTTGCTTTCGTTATTTATTTCTTGGCATTCAGAGTGTTTTGGTTAATCTATTAATTTAATAGAGAAAAATGGTTTAATTACTATTTCCTCCAAATTTTAATTCTTGAAGCAAAGTCTGATTGTCAAAGCAAGAAAAATTTGAGAGTCTGCCAAATTTCAACCTTGCTTCAACTTTGAGGTTTACTATTTGCCATGTTTCGTTGAAATACGTTCTTGCGGCCGACAATAGTGAACTTTAAAAGATTATAATTATGTATATGCTTAATTTTCGTGATAATTTAAATTTAACTTTAAATAAAATTTATTCAAATTATGTTCACATTATTTTATTGTTAAACATCTTGTAGGTGACTATTATTTAGTGGTGATTCGAAATAAATTTTTACATTAGGTAGGTAGGTAGAAGTGGCTGCCGCAAAGGCACACCTAGGCCAGTAATAAAAGGCCCGTTGTGATACCACCAAACACTAGGAAAGTCAGTCCCGGGGCCCGGCCATATGGAAAATCCCAGTGCTGTCGGGACTCTCCATATAGCCGAAACCCGGGACTGACACTCCTAACCGACACCGCTACCCCTCCTCGAACCATTTTGATAACCTGATGAAGGCCATCAAGTCCTTTATGTCTAGCTCCGCGACCTGGCTTAAGCTAACCAGGAAGGGAACACCCAGAGAGCGCCTTCTCGCTCCGCTTAAGGCCGGGCAGTTGCAGATGAGGTGCTCCACCGTTTCCTCTTCCTCATCATCTTTGCAACTCCTGCAGCATCGTCGGTAGGGAACGCCTAGCCTTGCTGCGTGCCTACCAATAAGGCAGTGCCCGGTTAAAACCCCTATTAATATGGAGATTTCCTTCCTTTTTAGGGCGTATATGTGTCTAGATCTTTTAAGATCGCATTTTGGCCAGGTTTGCTTGGATATCCGGCACCCTGGGGCTTGTAGCCATCTTTCGTTGGTTTCGCGGAGTGTATGATCCTTCAGCATTAGCTTGCACGTGGCAAACGGCATACCTATTCGCTCTTTATCTTGAAGAATCTGCTTGGTCGTGCCCTGCCTGGCAAGTTCGTCTGCCCTACAGTTTCCCCTTAATGTCCCCGTGTCCCGGGACCCATGTGAGGTTCACGCGGTTCTGTTGGGCCATCTATTGAAGAGATCGACGACAGCTGAGCGTCAGTTCACAGTTGAACGAGTAAGAGCCAAGGGATTTGATGGCCGCTTGGCTGTCGCTGAAAATACAGATATCCTGTCCGATGGTGCGTTCACCTATCCAAGTCACGGCGTCCATGATTGCTGAAACTTCAGCCTGGAAGACGCTGCAGTGATCAGGTAGTCTAAAGGAGAGTTCTAGGTCCAAATCCCTTGAGTAAACCCCTCCTCCGACTCTGCCGTCTAACTTCGAGCCGTCGGTGTATATAAAAGTGCCGCCATTAGTAGCGGGACACCGATCTATGTTCTCCCAGTCTTCCCTACTGGGAATGTTTATTCTAAAACAACAATCTCCGACTGTTGTGGTCGCACACCGATCTGTGCTCAGAGGGAGAAAGCTGTAAGATCTTAGAATACAGGAGTGTCCAATAGTGCTTGCGCCCTTAGACGCACAGCCGATGCTGCTGCTGCCCGGTACCCTTCCAGATCGAGTGGCAAAAAGCCAAGAATGGCCTGGAGAGCTTCATTGGGTGTTGTTCTTAACGCCCCGCTTATACAGATCATGCTCGATCTGTGGACTTTCCCTAACAGATTTAGGTTTGTTGCCTTTCTTAGCGCAGGCCACCATACCACGACTCCATACAGCATAATTGGCTGGATTATCGCAGTGTAGATCCATCTGCAAATTTTGGGGCTGAGCCCCCATTTTTTGCCAATGGCTCTTTTACACGTGTAAAGTGCAATGCACGCTTTCCTCTGGCGCTGGATGACATTCTCCTTCCAGTTAAGCTTTCTATCTAGAACTGTGCTTAGGAATTTGGCTTTGTCAGCTAAGTTCAGGCGCACGCCATCTAGTTCTGGTAGGTTCAACCGTGGTATCTTGTACCGCCTGGTATAAAGGACAAGCTCCACCTTTCCCGGGTTGATGCTAAGTCCGCAGCGAGAGGACCATGAAGAAACTTCTCGCAGTGCTACTTGCATCAAGTCACACAGGGTTTGTGGGAATTTGCCCCTATATGCAATAGCTAAATCGTCTGCATATGCCACTATCTTCCCGCCCCCCACCTTATGTCTCGTAGCAGCGAGTTTACGGTGAGGTTCCATAGGAGCGGGGAGAGAACACGACCCTGAGGCGTTCCTCTTGTGACATAGCGTGAGAGATCAACTGTTCCCAGTGAAGAAACTATTTTCCTTCCCTTTAGTAGTTGATCAATTAGTCCAATAAGAGACCTATTTATGCCCAGGTTTGTTAAAGCAGTGTTAATAGCCTCCGGCCTTATATTGTTGAAAGCCCCTTCGATGTCCAGAAAGGCCACGAGACAGTACTCCTTTTCATGCAATGATTTTTCAACAATAGAGACTAGGCTGTGGAGCGCAGTTTACGTTGATTTACCTTTGGTGTATGCATGTTGATAGCTAGAAATAAGGTTGCTATCAATAGTAGAGGAGAGATAATCGCTAATTATCCTCTCGAAGGTTTTAAGTGCAAAAGACGAGAGACTGATCGGTCTGTAGTCTTTAGGCTCATAGTGTGAGGCCTTCCCAGCCTTTGGAATAAAGACTACCGTGGCGCTTCTCCAGGAGCACGGAATGTAATTAAGAGCCAGGCAGGCTGAATAGAGAACTACCAGCCATTTAGCTGATATTTCCAGCGTGTTTATGAGTAGTGCGGGGAAAATCCCGTCTGGCCCAGCTGCCTTGAACGGCTCAAAGCTTTTGATTGCCCACCTTACCCTTTCCTCCGTAATGGGTATGTTTACCGCCAGGTTTGTTGCAGATGCTACAGGTGCATCATACAAGTTCCCCGGAAAGTGTGTGTTCAGGAGCAGCTCCAGGGTTTCCCCTTCCGTGCTGGTCCAAGATCCGTCAGGCTTCCGTAAATAGCTAATGGCTGTTTGAGTTTTTGATAGCACTCGTCTAAGTCTCGCTGTATCATCGACTTTTTCGACCCCGGTGCAGAAATTTCTCCACGAAGTTCTCTTCGCTTGCCTTAGAGCCTTTTTATAGGCCCTCAGTTTAGCTTTATATTCGAGCCATTCATGCTCCGTACCGATGCTCTTGGCCTTGTTAAATTGCTTCCTGCATGATATACGGAACGAATCCAGGTCGTAAGACCACCAGTGGGGTCTATGTTTGCCGCGTGGTTTTGGTACTGGACAAGCCTGCTCTAGGGCATTTGAGAGCGCCGTTGTAAAGGTCGTTACCAGATCATCCAGTTCTCCCACTGATGAGGGGGCTTGTGGAGGTAATACTGGTAGGTCCCTAGCTAATATTTGGTTATGTAGCTGCCAGCTAGTGTTGCGTGGATTTCGTTTCATAACTGGCTGCTCAACAATAAAGTCTAACACAATTTCTATGTACCGATGGTCAGAAAATGAATGCTCATCAAGAACACGCCATTTTCTGACCCACTCATAAGCGCCTTCGCTACAAACAGTGAGGTCTATAACCTCCCTACGAGCTTTAGTTATAAAAGTAGGCTCGTTACCCACGTTACAAACCACCAGGTTAGTTGTTAGTAGGTAGTCAAACTCGCCCCTAGCGTTAATATCGGAGCTTCCCCACTGGACGTGATGAGCATTAGCGTCAGCTCCAATAATAAGATGGCCCGTACAGAAATTATCCACCAGATCTTTCACCTCCTTTTGTGGAGGAGGTTCTTCGGCGTCATAGGGCATATAGACCGACGCCATCGTTAGGCTGGTGCTGCCGACTGTTAAGCTGGCAGCTGTAACGTCACCATTTGAGTAGTTGGGTAATAGAAAGGTGTTTAGCTCAGACTTTACCAAAATACAGGTTCTGACCTTGCCCTCATCATTGGCTTGGATGAGCTTGTACCCCTTAGTCCCCAATCCACAGATCCTAGAGCTATTGACCCAGGGCTCTTGGATAAGGACCACGTCTACGTCGCCTTTAGAAAGACACTGCTTAAAACAGCCGAGGCTGCTTTAGATTTGTGCAGATTTATCTGAAGCACCACCAACATGAGAGAGCTCAGACTTCCCTGCCACCAGCGTGTCGTCGAGGTCTGGCCTGTTCCGGGGGCTGTCTCTCAACGAGGAGTTGTTCAGAGCACCTGCACGATTTGGCGTGGCGGGAACCCTGCTGTCTGAAGCAGCATCAACGTTAGTGTGCTCAGGTTTAGCCACGATCGTGACGTCGAGGCCTTCTTCGTCAAGCAGGCTTTCTTCTATCGCCGAGTTGTTCGCAGCACCATCGCAATTTGACGTGGCGGATAACATACTTTCCGCGTCGGACTCCTCTGCTTCCCCTTCCGATGCCTCGATCTCCGAGTCCTCCGGAGCATCCGGAATAGCAGCGCGCTGTGCATCGCCACGGTATACGTGGATCACGATCTGACCCAAGCCGTAATGCACTCGTCCGTTGCACCGTTTAAGGGGCTCGAGCGCCTCCTTATTCAGAGTGATAACCACCTGTCTATTGGGCCCAACCACATCATCGACCAGATTGACGCCCCAATCCTGCGTCGGGAGAGACGGATTCCAGACCTGCAGCATCTCAAGAATATTCTCGGGTTCTGCAGGGACGGCAGGAATCCATGCCCTTGCCCTCGGCCGAGCAGGAATGTCCTTCCAGGCGACGACATCTAGTCTTGCCCCTGGGTAGACTTCGCCCAGTCTTGCAACTGCTGCCTTATACAGTGCGACAGTTCTTGCATCCTCGCACGCGAATATTTTGATCTGACCTTGGTGCCAGCCCGCGTCAGTACCTCGCGGCGGACTACCCGGAGACTCACGCATTAAGTCGAGGAGGGCCCTGCCCATTTCATTCCGGACATACAGCCACCGGTCTTTGGGGATGGTCCAACGGTCGTTACCTCGGTCAATGAAACCCATAAAGATTCTGTCCTTGGTTACTTCAGCAAAGCTGAGTTTTCCCACTACGGGGTTGAGCTGATGCCGCTTCGGATGGGGGTTTACCTCTCCGTCCGATCTCTGGCGTTTGAAGGGATTACCGTTCACCCTCTTAGGCACATAGGGCCTCTGGAAATTTGGTATCAGAGCTTTCGCTTCCTCCACCATCTTCCTTTCTTCCGGCGACAGCTTCTCCTGCTCCCTCATATTTTTTAAGGATCCTTGCGGCCTTTCTTTTATCCCAGTACGCAAAGCGTCGGGGAGATGCCTCTTGGGGGGATTCAGACTCGTAGTTGCCATCGCGGTCTCTCCCTTTGCGGCGTCGTCCTTCTCTTTCGAAACCAGGTCGTGAGACCATTGCCCCAGATGTGAAGAGATTGACTGCGTAGGCAGCCGCACTGCTGCTTGCTCCCATCAAGTCACTCTTACTTGATAGCAGTTTGGGGGATGACTGACCCGTAGTTTCCATCGCTGTCGGCCTCCCAGTTAACTTTGAGGCGGAGTTTGTCCTCCGGCGTTGTGTTTTCGCTTGCTCCAGCATAGTTCTTCTCTGCTGCGGAGTAAACGAAGTCGTTAATTGCTTTGTATTTTGTGTGTTCTTCATCTTGTTCGTACGACCCCTCGCCGGACAAGGCCAGCTTAGGGTCAAGGGTAGTGTAAGGGGAAGTGCGTCGTCCGCCGCGGCAGAGCCCCATACCGTGGTAAGACCATAGTTACTCCCTGAGGCGGCCCGGTATCAGTGAGGCTCCGTTCGACTACAGCCACGATTTGCCTCCCGGCTGCAAACGTCCAATGGGCACGGTATCGCATAACACCCTGGATTGGGAGGGAAAAGTTTTGCACATTTATATAGCGAGCCGCTTGCTTCAAGACAGACGCTCGCTTACAGCCGCACCTCATGGTGTACAGACGCTGCGAAAAAGACCCCGGTGAGCCCTTAAACCAAGTATGTCAGAGTGGCCCCACCGGGGCTCCCTCTCTTTCTGCCGCGAGCCTAGGTAGCTCAACGTTGCCCAGAGTGCACGAACGAGGACGCAAGAGTCGGGATTGAGCGCGGTCACTCAGCAACCACACCCCATTACACTCCAATAAATAAAATAATTTTTACATTAGTTAGGTTCTTTTTTTTTTTTGAATGAATATAAATAAAATAATTATAATTACTACGCATAATATTAACGATGTGTGACCTATCACATGATGGAGTTCCAACCTTCTTAATTTCAACTGCTGACTTTTAAATTCATCTAAATTTTTCTGTAGATTGCGGATTTCTTGCTGATGGTCAAATGTTGAAGAGTGGAAAGACTTAATATTTTCACTTTTTATGTTGTTATCCAAGATGTTTGTGGATCGAAAAAGATGACGTTATACACGAAGATGTTAGAAACCCTCCGAAGATGTTAGAAACCCTCCGTTATATCTCAAGGTGCGCCCGGGAGTCAACGAAATAATGCCTTGATGTGCTAAATTTATCCACTTCGCAGCTAAATGTCCACAGCTTACACTGACTCTCACTGTGTTATCTAGTTAAAAATCATGTATTGGGTTTATGCAATTCAATCCAAAACTAGCTGTTTTGCATTTGTTGAAATTTAAAATTGGTGGTCTTCGTATGTTTGAAGAAGTAATTCAAGTTTTTAAATAAATTACCTAACATTTTTGATTGAAATTACATACACAAAGTGTAATTTGTTCGCTTATTCGAAAAATTACATTTCGCAGTAAGTATTCGATGGCCTCATGGTAGACGTCTGGGTTGAGCGTTCCAAAGACCTGCTTTCGATTCTCGTTGAAGTCCAATATAAGAACTCTGAAATTTTTATAGTTGATAGTATTATTGAGCTAAACGCCAATTTTAAATAAAAACTACAATTTGTGTTATTTGTGTGTGTTTTTTTATTTGTGTCTATATTTTGACTTCATACTGAATCGACAATCGATGGGCCATATTCATTTGATCCTGATGATGAATTAAGTATGAAGTGGAAATATCGACGCAAATGAAAAAAAAATACAAAAATAACACAAATTGTTGTTTTTATTTAAAATTGGCCTTTAGCTCAATAATACTGTCAAATATTTTATAAATTAACAAGGCTATTACTTTTTCATCGAAAATTTTTAATGTTTATATTTTACACTTTTAATGTTAAAATTTAAACAGTTTGTCTGTTGAATTTTTCAGTGTGTAATTTCGCATCCTTAAAGGTAGATAAAAAGTAACATAACTCTTAGGTAGCGAAATTACACAGAAATTTCTAGGAGTGTAGACCGTAGTATTGATACTACATATACTACATATGTGTGTCTTCAGCATTAGCCGGCCACATCTGCGGGAGATATGAACTTAACTTCCCACAATTTTCAAGAAAAACTTGCTACTTGTACTTGATAACTAGAGCCAACATCAAATTAGTTTTTTAAACTTTTAGGCTGGAAGCCACATTAAAATATAAATAGTCAACAAACTCTTTATTCGTCGTAAAGCTAGGTACTAACTTCGCGTTTCACCTGAAACAGCTGTCAAAATCCATACAAAATTTCTTGTCGTGAAATAGCTGTGAAATTTCGCTTGTATTTCACGGCAAGTAGTAATGAGTTCACAACCTGAAAATATTGCGCAATATGACATTAGCAACATTTTTTCACGACTTTTTTATTTGTCGATGTCGTTTAAAACAGTGCGAAAAGTGACCTTTGGTGAAATTTCCCTTGAAATTAGAACAATAACAGGAGGGAGATAAATAAACGAAAAGTAAATGAAAAAAAAAAAAAAATTAAAACTGCTAGGAACATTTCACGACAAGCCAATTGCATGTTGCTGGCGAAATTCCACGGCTTTGATGTTAGTACTTGGCTTAAGGAAAAATTAAAATTTCACGTAGAATCCTGCTTGTCTACTGGAGAGTTAAACCTCCATATGAAGTATATTCGATTGCAACATTTGTGGCCTATTTTCTTGGTACTAACGGTAGACAGGATAACAAAAGGGACCCACATCGCATGCATACGACTATTTTTTTTTGTTCTACCAACGCTCACCCCACAGGAGGTCAGTTTTATGTAATTTTTATTTATTTCATTTTTTAAGCGTGTTTTTATTGTGGGTTTATGGAAATGTGAGATTTATATGAATTTGCAATGAGTCTTTTGAATTTTTTCTGCTTAGACTTCACTCTAAGCCTAAACAAAAAAGAATGTGCGCTCCGGGTGCCAGTTGTTTTTTTTTTTTTTTTGTGTATCCGTTGTGCTGGCGACATGGACAGGCAATACATTGATTTATTGCATTGAACGGTGTAGTTTTAATTGCTTGAAGCATTATCTGCTCTATGGACATATGGACAAATAAAAAGGGTTTGTATAAGAGATGGGTAAGAATTTCTGAAACGAATCACTTAAAATTGCAAAAATTAAATTTTAGTCAATAGTGGTATTTCGAGTAGCGGCAATACAAACACATGCCTATCATTACTTTTTTTAAGTTTTATTCGGTTTTATCGCCAATTGAAATTTTTTGTCCTTTTTGGTTAAAAATTGAATAGCTCGGGATATACTAAACCGATTTTGATAATTGCAAGATCAATTTCCTCGTCTTTAAAAACTCTACAAGACTGCATTTTTCGATCTTGAAATTTTTAATTTTGAATGTATATATTTTATAACTTTTTGCGAAAACCGTGCAAAAAAATGAGGCGATGAATCTTTTTGTACAAAAAAAAAATATGTTCTTTAAAATATTCCGTCGGAAAAAAATGGCCCGGCCATATGAATACCAGAATTTGAACAACTCCTTCTCTAAATAAAAAAAGAATAATATCATTTTCAAATTCATTTATTGAACAAGTTTTAGAGTATTCAAACACTCAACTTCCAACTCAACATCTAGGAATGTGTTTTTTTCGTGGACGAAGTAAAAGCAGCTCCATGATCCAACTACACCTTTTCAAGTTTATAATGAAAAAATGTAATTTTATATTGAGAAAACAAAAGTTGATAATGAGAAATGTAAGTTGATATTGAGAATACAGAAGTTAATAATGCGAAATTTAAATTGATATTGAGAATACCCAATAGGGTGATTCAAAAAAAATGTTAACTGGGTCTTACCCCCTAAAAAGTTAGGTATTGATGAGAAAATAAGCCTTGCAAAAAATTAGCGCTATAACTTTACCCTTAGGGTGGCTATTTTTTTCGCCCTTTGCCATACATTTTGTATGGGGAAAAATTACATTTTTTTCAAAGTGAATTTTCTTTTAATTTTTGAAACTTTTTGAAAATATTTTTACATACTCTTAAAGATGAAGCTTCCAAAATGGTAAGCCATGTGCGAGTATCTTAACTATTAAAATAATTACAGCCACTTAAAAATGGCTGAGTTTTGTACTAATGCACATACATACACTGCAGTAACACGCTGGTGGTAGCTACTCGATAATACCACTATTGACTAAAATTTAATTTTTACAATTTTAAGTGATTCGTTTCAGAAATTCTTACCCAGATACCTACAATATGTTTTTAAAATACGCCAAAATATGGGTCTAAAAAATGTTCTCGTTCAAATTACGACAGACATTAAGTAATGCGACTATATTTTACCAATTTATCATTTTCGTTTTTTTGCCGAGGTCGACCATTTTCCGACATTTCTTCAAGTAATTCTCTCTGCGTAAATCAAGGGGATAATTTTCTCTTAGTTACAAAGGACTGTATCTTGAGATACACTTTTGTACACTCCACTCACCTAAAAAGAGAAGAATATAGAAACAGAGGAGGTTAAGTTTTTTTTTTAATTTTAGAGACTAAGTATGAGACATTCCATATGAAAACGTCTAATTCAAAACGCTAGCTGGTCTCGGATTTCGCTGGAACTTTGAGGGACACTTCTTTAGGGTCTTAAAGGAACAAATTAACACACATTTAATTTTTATAACCACTGGTTTCGGACTGGTCGAATTTAAAAGTTTGAAGAACGTCCTTTTTAGCCTTACACTATTATTGCTGTACAAATGTTTCTATTAGAGATATCCTTACGTTCAAAGGTAAAAGAGAGTAGTTGCTGTACAAATGTTTCTATTAGAGATATCCTTACGTTCAAAGGTAAACGAGAGTAGTTTGTTTAAAAGTAAATAATAAATCATACAGCGAGTACCTGGCATTAAAAACCTGGTACTGAAAATACGTAATTTTTATCCTTTTTTTCCCAATTTTAGCTGGGGTCTTCACTGTTCTTAATAGCCGCTCAATTTTTTGCAGAATTTATGGGTAGATATCCTAGAAGAAACTTACCCATGAATCGACCAAAAAAACTCACTTCTTATAGATAAATTATTATATCAAAATTTGTAAGTTTTCAAAAATTGCGTGTTTTCAGGCTCTAAAACGGACATGTTTCTCAAGAGATCATCATCATCATCATTTATTGGCGCTTAACCGCCTAAGCGATTTTGGCCGTTGCATAACAAAGCACGCCAGTCATTCCCAAGAGATAGAAATACGAATTTCTCATGGACTCCAGTCCTGACCTTTAGCTTCTGATACCGCAACATTTCGTTTTGTTATTTTCATATTAAGGGTCTCTGGTGATGGATCTCCTAAACCAATATAATTATTTTTTTTTAAGTAAATTTACGTATATTTTTTGGAACTTTTTTCAAGAAACCTTTACATAGTCTTAAATGTGAAGCGTACAACTTTCCAACAAAAAAAAACCGCGAGCAATTATCATAACTCTTGAACTAGTTAGAGAAATTTTAAAACAACTTATATAAATCTTGTACTATTTCAAGGAACACATACCCATAATGACGCAATTAATTTTTAATATATGTAACTAGTTTTATAGTTATGATAATTGCACACGGTTTTTTTTTTGTTGGAAAGCTGGAAGCTTCAGCTTTCAGACTATGTATTTTCAGTATCAGGTTTTTAATACCAGGACTCGCTATATGATTTATTATTTACTTTTCAACACACCACTCTCTTTTACCTTTAAAACGCACTATTGAATGTAAGGATATCTCTTATAGAAACATTTGTACAGCAATACTAGTGTAAGGCTTCGACCTGTCCGAAACGAGTGGTTATCTATTATATATAAATGCGCAAACATAACAGCTTTCTCCCTTTTTTGCAATAACCACAATTCTAAGGTATATAAAATTTGGTATGTATCGATATGTCTCGCCGAGTAGGTTGTACGACTTCAAACCAAAAATTAAAAAAAATTAATTATAATATGATTTGAAAATCACACCACTACAAGTGCTATACACGCATTCGCTTTATGTTATGGGTGTATGTAGGTATGATCAATTGCATTGTTGTGTTTGCATTCATTGCAGTAGGGTGAGTTGTTTTGTTGGCAGCAATAAGATAACATGAGCCAGCGCGTCAACTTTATTGAGCTTAGGTACAAACAGTGTTTACAAAAACAAAATCTGTGCGTGGAGATTCAGAGAAGCAAATGCTTTTGAAAAAAGCACAAATAAGCTAGATCATGCACAAGGCCGTTCGTGGCTAGACTTAGTGAAATAAAATAAAATGGAAAATTGAAAAAAAAAAACAAGTAAGGAAGTCTAAGTTCGGGTGAAACCGAACATTACATACCCAGCTGTGCACATAAAATGCTGCTATTCTTTGTTTTGTATAGTTAATGGTGTTAAAATTAATAAAAATTGCTTGACTCATAAGTGGGCGGTGCCACGCCCACTTTCCAAAATTTTGAAAAAATTATGTAAAGAATATGAAAGTTGATGTATGTACCAAATTATATTATTATAGCGAAATCAGTTAATTAGATATGGACTTTTCAATATTTCCACCTCCTTTCAATATAACTTTTATGAAAAAGTAGGCGTGGTCGCGAAGCGATTTCGTTTATTTTCTATAGCTGAATTTACCACAACAATAGTATATCCTCTACGAAATTTCGTTATACTAGCATAAACTGTTCTGAAGTTATTAAGAGTCAAAATTTTAAAATTTCTTCAAATATACGTGGGCGGTACCACGCCCCCTTTTCAAAAATTTTTATAAAATCGGCCTTAGAACATCTAAATCAATACATATTGCAAATTTTATCATTGTAGCTGCTTCTAATATTGAATTAACCCATTTTATACGTTTTTCGAAATTTTCGATATCGAAAAAGGGGCGTGGTTATGGTCCGATTTTACCCATTTTCAATAGCAATCTATTCTGAACCCAAATAAGTACGCATGCCAAATTTGGTGAAGATATCTCATTATTTGCTCAAGTTATCGTGTTAACGGACAGACGGACGGACGGACGGACGGACGGACAGACGGACGGACATGGCTCAATCAAATTTTTTTTCGATCCTGATCATATTGATATATGGAAGATCATATTGATATATGGAAGTCGATATCTATCTCGATTCCTTTATACCTGTACAACCAACCGTTATCCTAACAAAGTTATAATACCCTGTGTACAAGTACAGCTGGGTATAAAAAGTAAAATTAGAAAAAGAAAAGTGATTGAAAGTAAAAAAATAAAAATTGTTGGAAATGAAAGGAAAGGGAATAATATAAAATAAATAAAATTGAAACAAAATGAAATAAATAAAAGTATTAAATTAAGAAAATAATAGGAAAGGAAAGGGATGGATAAAAGGAAAAAGAAAGAAGAAAGGAAGGTAAGTTAAGGTAAGGAACGGAAAAAATGACAGAAAAATCAAAGGGAAAGGAAAGGAATGGAAAAGAAAAAAGGAAGGGAAGAAAGGAAATGTAATGTAGGTAAAGCAGTGGAAAAGAGAAGCAAAAGGAGAAAGACGAAGAAAGGAAAGAAGAAAAAAAAGAAGGGAAAGAAAAGGTAGCGAGGAAGAAGGTATGGAAAATAAATGGAAATAAAAAGAAAGAAAAATAAAGGAAAGAAAGGTAATGAAAAGCTAAAAAAATAAGTTAAGGAAATTAATGAAAGAAAAAGAAAATCAAAGGAGTTGCGGAAAGGAACAAAAGAAAATAAGGAAACGGTAGGAAAGGAAAGGTAAGAAAAGGAAAGGTAAGGAAACGAAATGACAGGAAGGGAAATTTAAGAAAAAAAGTGAAAGAAAATAAAGGTAAGAAACAAATAAAAGAAAAGAAATGAAATTAAAAAAAATGAATAAAATGAAAGGAACTAAAGCAACGGAAACGAAAGGAAAGGAAAGAAAAAGAAAATAAAAGGAAAAAGGGAATGTAATGGAAATAAAAGAAACGAAAAGAAAGAAAAATAAAATAAAAGAACAGAGAAGAACAGAAAGGAAGAAAGAAAGAAGGGAAATAAAATGAAATGAAAGAAGAGAAAAGGAAAGAAGAGAAAAGGAAATAAAAGGAAAAGAACGGAGAAGATAAGGAAAGGAAATAAAAGGGAAGAGAAGGAAAGAAAAGTAGAAGAAATAAATTGAGATGAAAGGAGAGGAAAGGAAAGGAAATAAAAGCAAATGAATGCTAAGGAAAGGAAAGGAAAGAAATACGTATGAAGACGACCTAAGAAGAATAAATAATTATCAACATTGAAACTATATTACTGAATGGTGTAAAGAGGGATGAAAAGGCAAAATGAATAGGAATGTATAGAAACCAAAAATATACAAAATATGGAAAAGAAAGGAAAATTTAAGAAATAGCAAAAAGGTAGGAAAATAAAATAAGGTTTTGTGGTTGAATTTCAACCACTGGGCGAACTCTAGTAAAAATGAAATGTGTGTAAATTTCATCCTTTAGGACCCTAAGGAAGTGTCCCTCAAGGTTTCAGCGAAATCCGAGACTAGTCAGCGACGATTTCTGCTAATATTAGACGCTTTCATATGGATTGACTCGTATATTAAAAATATGTCCATTTTCGGATAATGAGACAACTCTTTCCGATGACGACCATGGCCAAAATGATTGAACGGTTAAGCGCTAATTAAATAAATAAATTTCGCGGGAGTTCAATAAGCATAATGAATACTTGGAAACATTCAGAAATATTCATGAGTAAGTTAACCTACACTTATCAATTTAATACATTAGTTTTAATTAGGTACTTATCTTTTAATTTACGCAAACTTATTTTGTTTTTGTACTATCTGAATATAATTTCTAATCAACATAAATAACATTTATGAATGTTTCTTATTGGAGCTTAGCTCGAAAAATTGTTTATACCTGCTGTACTTTTTACTAGTACTAGGATATTCTAATTTTTGATGTTACGAAATTTCTATGAATTTTGATACTTAGAGAAAATTGACAAAGATTTACACAACGAAGGATACCATGACGACGTTTCGGACTTTCCAGGGTCCACATCAGATGAATTTTCGGACACATAACTACTGTGTCTGCACCGAAGCGGTTAGAGCAATTGCTTATAACAAATCAGCTACGATGCCCTGTAGTATTTCTAAGTCAACTTTCTTATAAGCGTGCCAATTTCATACCTTTAGACATAAGGCCGCGACATATTTTCCATATGATACACGGAATATGAGTATATTATTAGGCGTGCATATTTATGCAGAAGCACACTGAGGTTTTTAATTTGCATTCCTTCATACCACTTTTTTGTGTATTATTGGTTTGCTCTACCTATGGTGTGTACTTATGTATCAATTATGAATGTTTATTATTGGAGCTTAGCTCGAAAAATTGTTTATACCTGCTGTACTTTTTACTAGTACTAGGGTATTCTAATTTTTGATGTTACGAAATTTTTATGAATTTTGATACTTAGAGAAAATTGACAAAGATTTACACAGCGATGGATACCATGACGACGTTTCGGACTTTCCAGGGTCCACATCAGATGGTTTTTCGGACAAAGAACTACTGTGTCTGCACCGAAGCGGTTAAAGCAATTGCTTATAACAAATCAGCTACGATGCCCTGTAGTATTTCTAATATTATTAGGCGTGCATATTTATGCAGAAGCACACTGAGGTTTTTAATTTGCATTCCTTCATACCACTTTTTTGTGTATTATTGGTTTGCTCTACCTATGGTTTGTACTTATGTATCAATTATGAATGTTTCTTATTGGAGCTTAGAATACTCTAGTACTAGTAAAAAGTACAGCAGGTATAAACAAAAGCGGGCTACTCACCTGCCAAGAAATGTCAAACTCCATATAAAAAAACGCTCAAGGAATGGTCAAGAACTGTTTTCACACGTCAAATTTTCTTGAGCCAATACTCAGCTCATAAGAAACAAGTAAGGAAAGCTGTCTTCGGCTGTGCCGATCCGAGTGCAGCCTGTGTGAATTTAACTTTAGCTCATACCGAAATTATCGGAACTATCGATTATATGGGGGCGATGTGTTATATTGGTCCAATCTCATTGATTTTTAACATCGACATTCCACATTCTAAAATAGCAACAGTTATTTCACATTCCTACCGATATAATTACATGAGTTATCTACCAAAATTCGTTTATCGGAACAATCGATTGTATGGGGGCTATGAGAAATATTTATCCCATCTCAATGATTTTCAACATCGATATTTTACATATAAAAATAGCGATGCTTCCATAATTTCACGTTCCTACGTGTGTAATTACAGGAGTTATAGCCCAAAATCCGCTTATCGGAATAATCGATTATATGGAAGCTATGTGAAATATTTATCCCATCTCAATGATTTTCAACATCGACATTTCAAATATAAAAATAGCGATACTTCCAAAACTTCACGTTCCTACCTACATAATCACAGGAGTTATCTACCAAAATCCGTTTATCGGAACAATCGATTGTATGGGGGCTATGTGAAATATTTATCTAATCTCGATGATTTTCAACATCGATATTGCACATATAAAAATAGCGATGCTTCCAAAATGTCACGTTCCTACGTGTTTAATTACAGGAGTTATAGCCCAAAATCCGTTTATCGGAATAATCGGTTGTATGGGAGCTATATGTAATATCGGTCCGATCTTGCTGGTTCCGACAAATGATTTCTATATTGGAAAATGGTGGCCGCATACCAAATTTCAGCCAAATATCTCAAAAACTGAGGGACTAGTTTGCGTTCAAACAGACAGGCGGACATGGCTAAATCAACTCATCTCGTCATCCTGATCATTTCGGTATACTTATTGATGGGTCTATCTCTTCTTCTTCTCATATTTACAAATATCGGACCAAAGTTATAATACCATTTCATGTTCATGAAAGGTATAAAAAAAAAAATGGGTACGAAACAAACGGCCTTTGACATGGGGCTCAAAGTGAATGTGGCTCACTTACATCCGGTTTCACGAAAAAATTTAAATGAAAAATTTAAATAAAATTAAGAATTTATATGAAATTTAAGATTAATAAAGGGAAAAAATAATTTTTCCTTAAAATAGATTCGGAAACCGATAGTTAATGTAAAAAAAAATCAGAGGTCCACATGCAAAAAAGACGAGTATGTATTAGAGGTGGGCGTCCGTGATACGAAACACGCACGCGTGTGTCCAGTGCTTGTGTTTGAAAATGCGATTTCGTGCTCGTGCGTGATCGTGTTGAGCCCGAAAACCAAAAAAAAACAGGAACGACTTTTTTCACTTTTTTTTACTAAACTGGCGCTTTTTTATTTTTTGTAAATAATATGTTATATACGTATCTTATTCCACTTCACTCCAACCCAAACTTCTGTTTAATGTAGTCTTCATGCTGAGTTTTAAATGCTGCCGCATTTACTAATAGCATTTAGCTCACGGTTGCAAATAGTTTAGGAGCATTAAGCTGTTCCTTAGAAAAAAAATGTTTCGCCTAATTTGGTCATTTTATTGATTATTGATTTTAGAGTTACAGAAGATCTTTAATTCGGTGAATAGAGGGGTTCGATCGGATAAGTCAAATACAAAAATGGTGTTTTTTCACTGTCTTAAAAACGAAAACTTTGTGAAATCTCAAAACCTATAGGGAATTTTC
This sequence comes from Campiglossa producta, assembly GCA_964058755.1. Taxonomy (NCBI): domain Eukaryota; kingdom Metazoa; phylum Arthropoda; class Insecta; order Diptera; family Tephritidae; genus Campiglossa; species Campiglossa producta. The sequence goes on along the minus strand of CAXKVI010000003.1, from coordinate 93,104,342 downwards.
GATTTTTCTCTTCAGAATCGGAATCTGCACGTTTTTTCACGTAATAAACGTGAACCAAGTTTACGGCTATCAATGTTTTTATATAATCTGCTGCACCTTGAATGCATATAGTTTTTAAAATTTTCAAATGCAACGTGCAAGTTCTAAAAGTTATCCAATGCGAGTGAAATTTTGCACAGCCTATCATATTCCGCCCGGCGAACCCAACATTTGCAAAAAAAGTTGATATAAGGAACAGCTCAATGAGCATGTTTACAAAAAGTATAATTAATTTTTTCTACACTTTTGGTTGTTGTTGTTGTTGTAGCGAGGTGTAGCCCTGCCTAAAGGTCAGACAGGGTCACCCCGAGTATATTGCTCTTGGCCGGGTCGATATAAGAAAACGGCCCGGTCGTTTCGGCACGATGGGTACAGCACAAGTACTGGTACCGTTCTCGTAGAACCGGCAATACAAGAAACTAGCCGTGTAGGCTATGTAGGTCATTTAGCGTTACCCAGGGTGCACCAACTGGGAGGCGACCTACTTTTACACCCCTTTTGATCTATTTATATTGTTTCACAAGCATCACTTTATTGTAGTTTCACTTTTTTTAATTTTATTTGAACACATGCGCGCGAATTTGCTAGTTTTTCAACAAAATAAATTTTTCAAATGTTTACGAATGGCAGAGAATGGAAGAATGTCAAGTTCGATCAATCTGCTAATAGCTCTTAAACTGGGCATCTGATTGAAACCCATTATATGGCGGATTTTTAAAGCAACCGAAGACCATTTATGCGGTCAATAGAGGGGCTCGATCAGACAAGCAAAGCTGGACATTTTTCGATAAATACAAAAATGGTGTTTAAAAACGATAACTTTGCGAAATCTCAAAACCTATCGCGAAGTTTTGAGTTTTCTCTTCAGAATCGGAATCTGCACATTTTTTCCCGTAATAAATGTGTACCAAGTTTACGGCTATTAATTTTTTATATAATCTGCTGCACCAAATGCGTAGCTTTTGGCGAAGTTATTTCGAGAATGTCTGTCCGCAGAATGAAATTGTTTGCCAAATTAGACGAATTTAATTTAATTTGACTGAATTGGGTGATTAAATTCAATCTGCGGATGAACAGTCTCGAAAAAACTTGGCCAAAAGTGACGCATTTGGTGCAGTGTAAATGTAGCTTTAGATAACTTTAAACGAGCCAAACTTGTATATATGCATATTTGTATATTTGACCGATTTGGATGAAATTTTGGTTTGCAGGGTTGCTACCTATCTCAATTTTTTTAAATTATGGAGCAAGATATGCCAATATGGGTATCAAATGAAAGGTATTTTCGGCGACATACCAACTAAAATACTTTCAAGTAGGGCTGCCACCTAGGGTTGCCACCTTGCCGCTGTATATTTGTATATCCTGTACAATCTCGAGAGCCGCTTATCCGATTTGGATAAAATTTGGCATGGAGACAGTATGTTTGATTCTAGGACTATCCACTTGGGGGGTATTACAGGGTTGCCACCAATCTCATTTTTTAATCTTTAGTAAGATAAGCCAATATGGGTATCAAATGAAAGGTATTTTCGTCGGCATGCCGACTAAAATATTTTCAAGTAGGGTTGCCAGCTAGGGTTGCCTCATTATCGCAGTATATCCGGCACTATCTCGAGAACCACTTAACCGATTTGGATGAAATTTGGCATGGAGACAGAATTTTTGATTCGAAGACTATCTATTTGGGTGTTGCCACTTGGGGGGTATTACAGGGTTGCCACCTATATCATTTTAAGCTATTGCATAGATTTTATCGCGGGCTTGGCACCTAAAAAAAAAACCGGATCGGATAAAAAGGTTCGCAAAGGTTCGAAAAGGTTCGGTGTTAGCAACAGGCCGAATACATAAAATTGGATCTCTATCATAAAGTTAAGGTTAAAGTTAAAGTTAAAGTTAAAGTTAAGGTTAGGGTTAAGGTTAAGGATAGGGTTAGGGTTAGGGTTAGGGTTATGGTTAGGGTAAAGGATAAGGTTAAGGTTAAGGTTAAGGTTAAGGTTAAGGTTAAGGTTAAGGTTAGGGTTAGGGTTAAGGATAAGGTTAAGGTTAAGGTTAAGGTTAAGGTTAAGGTTAAGGTTAAGGTTAAGGTTAAGGTTAAGGTTAAGGTTAAGGTTAAGGTTAAGGTTAGGGTTAGGGTTAAGGTTAAGGTTAAGGTTAAGGTTAAGGTTAGGGTTAAGGTTAGGGTTAAGGTTAAGGTTAAGGTTAAGGTTAGGGTTAAGGTTAAGGTTAAGCTTAAGATTAAGGTTAGGGTTAAGGATAAGGTTAAGGTCAAAGTCAAGGTTAAGGTTAAGGATAAGGTTAAAATTAAAGTTAAAGTTAAAGTTAAAGTTAAAGTTAATGTTAATGTTAAAGTTAAAGTTAAAGTTAAAGTTAAAGTTAAAGTTAAAGTTAAAGTTAAAGTTAAAGTTAAAGTTAAAGTTAAAGTTAAAGTTAAAGTTAAAGTTAAAGTTAAAGTTAAAGTTAAAGTTAAAGTTAAAGTTAAAGTTAAAGTTAAAGTTAAAGTTAAAGTTATATCATATGATGTTATATCATATGATGTTATATCATATGATGTCATATCATGTGATGTCATATCATATAATGTCATATCATATGATATAACTTCAACTTCAACTTTAACTTTAAGGGTTAAGGTTAAGGTTAAGGTTAAGATTAAGGTTAGGGTTAAGGATAAGGTTAAGGTTAAAGTTAAGGTTAAGGTTAAGGATAAGGTTAAAATTAAAGTTAAAGTTAAAGTTAAAGTTAATGTTAAAGTTAAAGTTAAAGTTAAAGTTAAAGTTAAAGTTAAAGTTAAAGTTAAAGTTAAAGTTAAAGTTAAAGTTAAAGTTAAAGTTAAAGTTAAAGTTAAAGTTAAAGTTAAAGTTAAAGTTAAAGTTAAAGTTAAAGTTAAAGTTAAAGTTAAAGTTAAAGTTAAAGTTAAAGTTAAAGTTAAAGTTATATCATATGATGTTATATCATATGATGTTATATCATATGATGTCATATCATGTGATGTCATATCATATGATGTCATATCATATGATTTCAGATTGGTCGGTACTATCTCGAGAACCTCTTGACGGATTTCTATGAAACTTGGCATAGAGTTAGTATGCGATTTCTAAGACTGTCCACTTTGGTGTTGCCACTTGGAGCGGTTTAGAGGCTGCCACATATCTCAATTTTTTTAAATAAGGTAGAAAGATATGCCAGTATGGGTATCAAATTAAAATAATTTCAAATAGGGTTGCCATTGTACCGCATTGTATTTGTATATTTAGGGATTATATTTGGATTATTTTAGGATCACTTTGTGATGATTTAGGGGTCGTTTTGGGATCATTTTGAGTTCAATTTTGGGATAATTTTGAGATCATCTAGGGGTCTTTTTGGGGACATTTAGGGATCATTTAAATATGTGAAAAACTCATTTTCGAGAAGATTCAGTTAGGGCCTTTGTGAATTAACGTAACGATATGATGCATTGTTACTAGGGATTCCAATTTCCGCGATTTACAGCCTTTCGTGATTTTCGGGATTTGAAAGATCAATCCCGGGATACCGGGATTGTTCGAATTTTTTTTTGCTAAAAATGGCACCCCACATCTATGTAATAAAGTAGACTAAATTATAGTAATTCATTTAGGTATGTACTATGTATGTATTTATTAAGGCAGTAATTTTTATAACGAACGAAAAGTAACATTAAATTTGTAATTCAAAGTTACTATTCAGGAACTTGAAACATAAGTTATTTGTACTACTGGTAATACATAGCCAAATATACATACGTACATATTTGATTAATAACGACTTACATATCGCACACCTAGATTTAAAGGGAGCTAATTCAAAAATCTTACAATTTTGAGCTATGCATACTACCGCTCTCTCCCATTCAATACCCACCGATCTGTATATTCGATTAACTAATAGCTACACTACTCACCGAGAAAGGGCTGTTAAGAATTAAAAATGCCATTGGGATATATGGGAGAAGCAGCCAGTTTTTCGAGTTTTTGAACATTTAGATATTTTGAGATTATCGCTGTGCGATATGTAAATCGTTATTAATCAAATATGTACGTAAAAAATTTAATTTGTATATAAAATATATATGTATTCAGGAATATGGTACAATTTTTTGTACCACAGGTACAAAAAGCATTTTTGTTACATTAATAACGACTTAAATATTTTTTTTCTTAATAAAAATTTTTTCATTTGGTCTCTGACAATTCAAGTATGCATAGTAATAATAAAAATTTCATTGTAGATAAAAATAAAAAGAAATGCCATTTGACTAATACCAGTATTCTGCAATTCTGCCCCATATCAAGTCACTAAATTTGAGATATTTCATTAGATACAATTTTTGTGACTTGAGATGATTCCGGTATTCTATAAGAGAAAGTCACAAGAAATTTACCACAGTCTCTCTCTCGCTCATTTTAAGGTGTGGTGAATACAAAAATTGCATAAATTTTAGGTAACGCATTTGACACCCGCCTGATAGATGTCGATGTAGCCCAGGCGTTAAGCGTCCGGATTATGACGCGGGAGGTCGCAGGTTCAAGTGCCGGTCCGCGAACAGTAAATTTTTATTTTTTTATTTAATTTTTTTCAAATTTAATTAAGTTGATTTGATTTTGTGTTTTTCCGACAGGGTGGATACTAGATGTATATTGGAACGATTTTCCGTCATCCCTTGTCAAATTTGGTTTTGTAACAAACCGGTTTCGGCGATCTGCCATCTTCAGTGTTCGATTTCGTTCTGACTTTCTGTCTATCCGTTGTCATGTATTTATGGTCTGGACGCTGTATGCGGTAATGTTAGTACTCGTGTATATGATTCGTGTGTTACGAATGTTTCCGAACAGGTACCTGTAATAAGGGTTGTTTTCGCACTAGTTAATTTGCTTGTCGCTGCTATGTCAGGTACGTGTGTGTTTAAAGGTTGCTTACTGACGCTCGTTAGTCAGGTAGAAGTCGGTGATTTTCGTCTTTTGATTGGGTTTGTGTGTTCGCTCGTTTATTGTTACTCGTTTGGTTATTGTACCTGCGGTATTGTTCGGTTTTTTGTAAATTAATTTTAGCGGTTCAAATATTGCGTCAGAGATGGTTTTTGTTTGTTCGTTTATTATTCTCCCGTCAAATGTCTTTAGTTTGTATATTTCCATGTTTTCCAGCCCATTTAAGCGTCGGCCTTTTCTTTGTATGTGAAGTGTTTTGGCTGTGTTTTTGATGTTGGCCGGGGAGCATTTGTATTCGAACATGTGATTTGCATAGTTTGATTCTGGTGTAATGGTGGGTTTCCGTGTTTTCTTGTTGTAGTCCCTGACGTGCTCTCGAAATCGTGTACTTATTTTTCGTCCTGTTTGCCCTATGTAGCTGTGCTGGCACTCGCAGGTAAGCTTGTAAATTCCACTTTCGCTAAACGGCTCTTCCGAGTTAGTGTTGGTTCTTAGGTTTTGTCCTAAGTTGTTCGATGTTCTGAACGCTGTGTTGATGTTGTGTTTCTTGAAAAAATTTACAAAAACCGAACAATACCGCAGATACAATAACCAAACGAGTAACAATAAACGAGCGAACACACAAACCCAATCAAAAGACGAAAATCACCGACTTCTACCTGACTAACGAGCGTCAGTAAGCAACCTTTAAACACACACGTACCTGACATAGCAGCGACAAGCAAATTAACTAGTGCGAAAACAACCCTTATTACAGGTACCTGTTCGGAAACATTCGTAACACACGAATCATATACACGAGTACTAACATTACCGCATACAGCGTCCAGACCATAAATACATGACAACGGATAGACACAAAGTCAGAACGAAATCGAACACTGAAGATGGCAGATCGCCGAAACCGGTTTGTTACAAAACCAAATTTGACAAGGGATGACGGAAAATCGTTCCAATATACAAATTTAATTAACTTTTTTTAAACATTTAAGTACTTCTAATTCGTAAATTCACTTTTTTTTTATTTTTTAACAAATTTTCTTTAATTAATTGTGTTTGTTACCTGTCTACAAGCAGGTGACAAATTCATCATCATCATTTATTGGCGCTTAACCGCCTAACCGATTTTGGCCGTTGCATATCAAAGCACGCCAGTCATTCCTTTTTAGCGATAACTGACGCCAATTGGAAACTCCAAGGGAGTTCAAGTCATCCTCCACCTGTTGTTTCCATCTCAGTCGAGGCCTCCCCCTTCCTCTGCTGCCGAATTCAGGCGACGATAGGAAAACCTTCTGTGCTGGAGCTTCTTTGTCCATTCGCATAACATGACCCAGCCAGCGGAGTCTTTGGGCTTTAATTCGCTGGACTATGGTCAGATCTGCGTAAAGGTCGTACAGCTCATCGTTAAATTTCCTTCGATACTCGCCGTTGGCATCGCGGGAAGGACCATAAATCTTCCGGAGAACTTTTCTCTCAAATACTCCAAGGGCCATCTCATCTTCTCTTGACATTGTCCATGAATCTGAGCCATACATCAGGAAAGGTATGATGAGAGACATATAGAGCGTGATCTTTGTTCTTCGAGAGAGGACTTTACTTCTCAATTGCCTAAGTACCACTTGTTGGCAAGAGTGATTCTCCGCTGGATTTCTAGACTGATATTATTTTCGGTGTTGATACTGGTTCCCAAATATACGAAGTCCCTCACAGTTTCAAATTTGTAACTATCAACAGTGACATGGCTGCCAAGGCGCAGGTGCGCCGATTCTTTCTTTGATGACAGCAAATACTTCGTCTTGTCCTCGTTCACGGCTAGACCCACTTTTTTCGCTTCCTTATCCAGTCCAGAGAAGGCAGCGCTTACGGCGCGGTTGTTAAGGCCAATGATATCAATATCATCGGCATACGCCAGCAATTGCACGCTCTTGTAAAAGATTGTACCATTGCGGTTTAGCTCTGCTGCTCGAATTATCTTCTCCAGCATCAGATTGAAGAAATCGCACGAAAGGGAGTCGCCCTGTCTGAAGCCTCGTTTGGTTTCAAATGGCTCAGAGAGGTCCTTCCCGATTCTGACGGAGCTGTTTGTATTGCTCAACGTCATTTGGCAAAGCCGTATAAGCTTTGCAGGGAAGTCAAATTCAGACATGGCGGCATACAGGCAACTCCTTTTTACGCTGTCAAAAGCGGCTTTAAAATCGACAAAGAGATGGTGAGTGTCGATTCTCTTATCATGGGTCTTCTCCACGATTTGGCGTATCGTGAAAATCTGGTCGATGGTAGACTTACCAGGTCTAAAGCCACACTGATAAGGTCCAATCAGTTTGTCTACGATGGGCTTCAGCCTTTCACACAACACGCTAGAAAGAACCTTATATGCGATATTAAGAAGACTAATTCCGCGGTAGTTGGTGCGGTTAGCGGGATCGACTTTCTTGTGGATTAGGCAAAGCACACTTAAATTCCAATCTGGAGGCATGCATTCGTCTGACCATATTCTGCATAAGAGCTGATGTATGCTTTTTACCAGCTCTTCGCCTCCGTGTTTGAACAGCTCGGCGGGTAGTCCGTCGTTTCCAGGCGCTTTGTTGTTTTTGAGCCGGGATATAGCTATCCTCACTTCATCATAGTCAGGGGTGGGACGACTTTTCCATCGTCAGGGATTGGGGTATCGGGTTCGACGTCTCCCTCGCAATTTAGCAGTGAGGAGAAGTGCTCCCTCCATAATTTAAGTACACTTTGTACGTCGGTTACCAGGTCGCCATTATTGTCCTTACAGGAGCTTGCCCCGGTCTTAAAACCTTCCGTCATCCGCCGGATCTTTTCATAGAATTTTCGGGCATCATTCCTGTCAGCCAGCATCTCAAGCTCCTCACACTCACGCCTTTCGGCCTCACTTTTCTTTTTTCTGAAAAGGCGTCTCTCTTCCTTCTTTGCCTCACGATATTGTTGCCATACATTGCGGGTTGCGCCGGTTCGCAACGTCTCCTTGTAGGCAGCGTCCTTTTTTTCGAGGCAGTTTTGCATTCCTCATCGTACCAGTTGTTCTTGCGGGCTCGCTGGAAGCCTATAGTGGCCTCAGCGGCGGTACGCAATGAGTGAGAGATATGCTTCCATTGCTCGGTTACATCGTTAGGTCGAGGATTGCCCTCTGCTAGCAGGTGTGAGAGTCGAGTTGTGAAATTATCAGCTGTCTGTGTCATGCGCAGCTTCTCGACGTCAAACTTTCCTTCCGTTACTGTGCGCACTTTCTTCGTTGCACAGAGGCGTGTGCGTATCTTGGCTGCTAGGTGACAAATTAGTGACTCTTTATTGAGACTAGAGATGTGAGGCAGCTTACTGAATACCAAAATGTATCAAATATGCAATAGACCACGAAATGTCTCTATTAGTGACTAGATACAGCTTACAGAATTGAGGTATAAGAGTAAAATTACTTTATCTGAAGTTTGAAGTGTGATCTTAAAGAAATTATTGCATTAATAGTGTCATCTCTTAATCTGGACCTGAATTTGTTGCATATATAAATACGAGATAACTTAAATGATAACGGGACCCCGGGATTGGAATCCCTAATTGTTACATTGATACGATAAAAATTACTCTTCTAAAAATGACATTTTCACCCAACAGGTATTAAACTGATAGCAATACATTTTTTTTTTAGTGTACAAACTTGGGCGATTTTATGTACCGGAATGCGTTAATAAATAATCCCCACCTCTCAGCCTCTTTCGGGAATGGATACTTTTTTGTGTGTCTCAGGTGTTCGCGTTTGTTTGTAATTTGCTTATCTTGATTGGCGATAAAAATTGAACGACCATGTGGCGTGAAGGATCAGCATGCGTCAACTACCTGCAATGCCTCCAGCGAAGCTCTCCACTCTAAGACTTGGCTGTGGTTGTAGGGGGTAGCTGAGATAGGTGGGTTGCTGTTGGTACATTTGTTTGGATACTACCAACCTACAAACAAATAAACAAACATACCTCACGAGTCTTTCTTCCCTGGTTGTGTTTGGCAAATATGGAAATATCTTTACTGCACAGTAAAAAGAAAAGTCTAAATTTAATACCAATTTGGTGTTTATATATAACAACGCCAAAAAGTATTAAATTAATACCATTTTCCGTTTAATTGAGAGAAAGAGTATTATTTTGGTATTATTTTAAGACCATTTGGACTAATTTAATTGCCAAAATTGAGAGAGAGAGAGCGATTTAGTATTATTTTGGTATTATTTTAAAACCATTAGTCCAAATTTAATTTCCAATCTTTTTCAGGGTCTTAAAATAATACTATTTGGTATTAAATTTAAAAAAAGTAGTCTTTCATTTTTTACTGTGTGCCTGCATCTTGTGGTCGTCGTACCTGTTTCGTCTTATGTTTTTATTTGTTCGTGTTTTTATTTCTTGCTATCTTTTGCCTGCCCATTGTATGTAAGTGCAAAGTGTAAACATAACAAGGATAACGGCTTGCGATAATACCATAACGATGCGCCCATATCAACCAGTATCGGGTAGTACCTACGTGTACCGGAATATAAAATAAATAAATTTATGGACAATACGATAGTGCGATGAACGGCGATAATGATGGCTTTATTTGCACACCAGTTTTTCTCTTTATGGCCATGATTATGAAGTTGGCTGTTGATGCTGAGTCTCTAAGTGGTTGACCGGCTGTGTCTTGGTCCTAATGTTTTGTTCTAAAGCTAGATATTTCACGTTGAATTTGTAAGCTTTTGGCTGCAAGATTGGAGGAGTAAAGTGGCTATTGTCCACTTACGGCGCATTAATTTCTTGGAAGACTTGGAGATTATTGTATTTCTGTTGATCATTGTTGATTTTACGATCTGAAGGAGATTTTATTAATTGGACGAATTATATTGCAATTTTGGCTCGTGAGTGCACACGTGTTAAAAATTATTGATTCCAATTCAGTTCGGAATGTTGCAATGCCAAAACAAATGCTGAAATTTTACTAGAAATATACCTATAGAGTTCAAGAACTGTTTTATAAAAGGTTTTTTTTGGTAATTGCCCCTCTTACATAAATTAAGTGGTTAGAGTGGTGGGAATCCATTAAAACCTTTCACTTTTTGTTTTTTGTAGGGACAAAATACTCTCCGAAATTACAGTCCCTTTCCCTGGAACGCTCGGGCAGAGGCTATCTAGTACCTTCTGTTCGTGGATTTCAGTACCCTTTTAGATAGGAATACCTTACTCCTTATATGTATATTCGAAGATGACTAGCTACACTCTAAACTTATTGTAATTTTACGACGGTAATCACATGATCCACTTTTAGACATATGGTTACCCCTCCCCCTTATGGGAATACTCCCATACTTGTCCTTAATACGGACCCCCATTCGAATAATTTTGATAAACAATTTAAAGTTTGAATTTCTTCGGAACATAAACTACTTATCTGGAGAAATGAAAAATGTCTTTTTCAACCGCACAGCCAGGGCCGGACTAACACCTTCGGGGGCCGTAGACAAAATTCCTGTCGGGGCCCTCGACAATGCATTTTTTTGAAGAAATCATAGAAAATTGTATATTTGACAGCAAAGTAACATTTTGGCATTTATTGTGGCGAATACATCTATAGATTTATCGACGGTCAATCATAATCTACGCCGACTAATTGGTTTTTATTTATGCCATGCTTACTTTCGCAAACTGACATCCCCTTATCGAAGTTGTCGAAATTATATGAAAATACATATATATATATGCCACGTGCGGACTTCTCAGGATCTTTCTCGAAAACTTTAGTAAGCGTAGAAAAAACTTTGTTGTACCGTTTATTTGTCACGAAGTTCCCCATCGACAATGAAAGGAGTTATTTTGTAAAGCCTGCAGTTCTCGAGCTAGAGCCATCTTTTCTTCATCCATAATATCCAAAAATACTAGTTTGGGAAAATGGAGTTATCTTGTATAACAAAAATTCAAGTTTTTGTAGAGAGCTTAAAAATAAAAAAGAGTAATTTGGGGGCAAATGTCGAGAAATATTAAAAAAAGTACGTGTGGCACTCGGGGACTGCCGCGGTAAAGCTATTGCATATTATAAACTTATGCCAGGCCCGTACGCAGCGGTGGGGGTTTTGAAAGAAAGAAAACAAATTTTTTACGTTTATATGACATGATATGACATCACATGATATGACATCATATGATATGACATCATATGATCTGACATCATATGATATGACATTATATGATCTCACATCATATGATATGACATCATATGATCTGACATCATATGATATGACATCACATGATATGACGTCATATGATATAACATCATATGATATGACATCATATGATATGACATCATATGATATGACATCATATGACATGACATCATATGATATGACATCACATGATATGACATCATATGATATTATATCAAATGGCATGACATCATATGATATGCCCTCACATGATATGACATCATATGATATGACATCACATGATATGACAACACATAATATGACATCATATGATATGACATCACATGATATGACATCATATGATATGACATCATGTGATATGACATCATATGATCTGACATCATATGATATGACATCATATGACATGACATCATATGATATGACATCACATGATATGACATCATATGATATTATATCAAATGGCATGACATCATATGATATGACCTCACATGATATGACACCATATGATATGACATCACATGATATGACAACACATGATATGACATCATATGATATGACATCACATGATATGACATCACATGATATGACATCATATGATATGACATCATGTGATATGACATCATATGATATGACTTAATATGATCTGACATCATATGATATGACATCATATGATCTGACATCATATGATATGACATCATATGATATGACATCACATGATATGACATCATATGATATAACATCATATTATATGACATGATATGATCTGACATCATATGATATGACATCATATGATATGACATCACATGTTATGACTTTAACTTTAACTTTAACATTAACATTAACTTTAAGTTTAACTTTAACTTTAACTTTAACTTTAACTTTAATTTTAACCTTAACCTTAACCTAATCCTTAACCTTAACCTTAACCTTATCCTTAACTTAACCTTATCCTTAACCTTAACCTTAACCCTAACCTTAACCTTAACCTTAACCTTATCCTTAAACTTAACCTTAACCCTAACCTTAATCTTAACCTTAACCTTAACCCTAACCTTAACCTCAACCTTAACCTTAACCTTAACCTTAACCTTAACCTTAACCTTAACCCTAACCTTAACCTTAACCTTAACCTTAACCTTAACCTTAACCTTAACCTTAACTTTAACTTTAACTTTAACTTAAACTTTAATTTTAACCTTAACTTTATGATAGAGATCCAATTTTATGTATTCGGCCTGTTGCTAACACCGAACCTTTTCGAACCTTTGCGAACCTTTTTATTCGTTCCGGTTTTTTTTTTAGGTGCCAAGCCCGCGATAAAATCTATGCAATAGCTTAAAAAACCCTCCAATCCATGTAGGATTTTTCTCGTTTTTTGTCCCCGAATAACTTTTTTACGCCAAATGGGATCGATGGGGACTTTTGCAGTTTTCTTCCTGGGGGTAAAACTAGGCTCCTGACGAAAAATTGGTCCTGTGGGAGTTTTTTATACAAGATAAATTTACCAGACTATGTAGTATTTTTTCATATTATTCATGGAGAAAATTTGGATCAAGCTCGAAAGCTATGGGCTTTACAAAAATAACTATTTTCATTGTCGATTAGAAACTTCGTGACAAATAAACGTTAAGTGAAAATTTTTCTAGGCATACTAAAGTTTTCGGGAAAAATACTGGCATATATTTTCATATATTTTCCAGAGCGAACTTAACAATCGCGATATCTCAGAACTGGTTGCTCTTAGAGAAAAAATTCCAGGACCATATTTGTAGAGAGTTCTACAACTTGGTCTCAGGAAATTTTTCGAAAAAGGTTACCGTTTACGAGAAAAATCTTTAGAACCTCAAATCTTGACCCCGAATAACGTTTTTAGCACACATGGGATCGATGGGTACGTTTTTGAAGTTTTCTTTCTGCCTGTAGGCAGTTGCCTATTCTGCCTTAGGGTTAATCCGACACTGCGCACAGCGTAAACTCATTATCTTCACTTCAATTAAAGTAATTTGACGACTTAAAGTTGCACTGATTGTACACAATTTCAGGAAGCTTTTTATTAATGTAAATTTGTGAAGCTTGCCAATTACACCAAAATCGCCCACACAAATTTCGAAATATAAATAAAAATTCTTATTTGTACTTACTTATTAGAGCAACTAACTGTACTAGAAACCAGAACATTTCGCCACCAATCTTAAAGCTGCTATCATCAACCAAACCGAGCAATTGTTGTTGTAGTACAATTCATAAATTCCGGTGGCATTAATAAAATAAATGGGTGGCGGCAGGGTAATGCGCGATCGAGCGCAAACCAAGTGGAAGTGAATTGAGAAAACGAAATAATGGGAAAGGCTTTGCGGGCTCTACATAGGAAGATGGTTTCTTGGTTTGGTTTGACTTCGCACTTAGGGATTTATTATGCAGCTCAGTTATGAATACTTCGCCGCTTTAGTTACCACTCAGCTCATGGCCAACGATTGTGCCTATAGAAAAACCATGGACTCTCGAAGACACAACAACACAAAAACAATGTACTTGACTGCAAAAAAAGCAATAAAAGGCGCAGTAGCAGGCGTTATGGTTGAGGATGCAGTTTTGATATTATATTTTTTTAATTAAAAATCCTTGACTCAAGGAAAGTCAAGCTGATGCAACGCTCCCAATCCAAATAACTCGTATAATATTTTATTAAGACGCCAGAATAGGCGTTGATCTAAACCTCAAACTGTGCTTTCTTTTGTCTTAATTACTTGCCACCCACAGCCAAAACCAGCATATCTACAATAGAAATAATATATACTTGACTTGCACTAAAGGAGTAGCAGTAGACTGTGCATGAAGAGTAAGTCCTTTGGCGCGAATGCGGCAGTAATGAACCATTATAAAATTTAATGAAGGCACTAAGACGATGAAAGAATGGGGTCACAATTTTAGATTTTAATAGTGATTTTAATTGAATGTTATTCATGACAAACATATATGTATACAGATAGTATCAGATACATACCTAGATACACAATAATTAGTTAAATAATTTTACAAAAAATGCGATTAGGGTAGGATTAAAATGGGATAAGTCGCAAAGGGGTATGTGTTGCATGAAAAATTCTTGTTGTCAATATACATAATCAATGAGTGGAAATAGAAGATTCCAATTCTCATACGTCATAGTTACATAGATGTTTTTCGTTCATGAAATTCGACCGCTAACATTTTTTGGCATACTATTTTCTGTTCCTTCTTTTATTTTTTCCACTTCACTTCGAATTGAGTTAATATTGCAAAAAAAAACAGTAATATATTTGTCCATTTAATCTTTTACTAAACTCTCTATTTCGTATCAACACTTTTATAAATTGCTAAAAATGTTTTTAGACATAAATCCACTTTGTAATTTGTCGGTGAAAAAATTTCAGGAATTCTCAAGTGCCACTTTTTTAATGGGCTGACAAAACAATTCGTACATGTAATTTATGTTCTTCAACACAAATTAATACAAATATATGTACATTCATAAAAAAGTAGCATATGCATTAGGGCGATTCAAAAATATGTTTTTTAGGTATTGCCTCTGAAAAATTAGCAATTGATAAGAAAATGGACCTAGAAAAAAATAAGCGTTGTAACATAACCCTTAGAAGTTGAATGCTTTATATATATACCACTTCAATAAGGCAAATCCCAAAAAAATGAGTTCAAATTGGGGAAATATGACTTCGATGTAGAGCTTCCAAAATATCGCTATTGGTAGGGGAGTAAACCAAACTTCTTAGAAATATAAACTTTTTTTAATTAAAAATGTTGTAAGCCCTGTTCAAACTGATTTCAAAGAGGTAAAGCATAAAAAGTCGATTTTTTTTTAAAAAACAATAAAATTTTCCCTCTCTAAGTTAGATACTAGAGCTAATACCATCAACCAGTGTAAGAAGGGTTAAATAAGTGAACTGAAGCTAAGTTTTAATTGGTGCTTAGCTGTAATACATATATTTTCTTGCTAAAAATGTAAATAGCAAAATGAAAAATAAGTGACGCCAAAATATAGAAAAGTTATCTTAATTTGTATAGGGGAAAGTTCTAAAAACATTTCTTAAAAGCGGGATGCTGCTATAATAAAAACATACAGGGATATCATAATGCTGGATAGTGAACGCGTTGATGAAGCAGACGCAGTAGAAAAAAATAAGCCCTATGCGGATTGGGGACTAAGGGCTTCAAGCTCATTCGAGCCAGCGAGGAGGGCAAGGTCAGAACCTGTATTTTGGTCAAGTGTGGGCTGAACTCTTTTCTCCTACTTAACTATATCAATGGTGACATTATAGCTTCGTCTTTTGTACTCAAAACTTTCGAGAGGATAATAAACGACTACCTCTCCACTACTATTGATAGCAACCTTATCTCTAGCTATCAACATGCATACACCAAAGGCAAATCTACGGAAACTGCGCTTCACAGCCTAGTTTCTGTTATTGAAAAATCGCTGCATGAAAAGGATTACTGTCTCGGGGCCTTCCTAGACATTGAAGGAGCCTTCAACAACATAAGCCCGGATGCTATTAACACATCTGTAACAAATCTCGGCATAAGCAGGTCTATTATTGGACTTATTGATCGACTACTAAAGGGAGAAGAATAGTCTCATCACTGGGCTCGGTTGATTTATCACGCTATGTCATAAGGGGGAACGCCTCAGTGTGGTGTTCTC
Source organism: Campiglossa producta (assembly GCA_964058755.1). Classification (NCBI taxonomy): domain Eukaryota; kingdom Metazoa; phylum Arthropoda; class Insecta; order Diptera; family Tephritidae; genus Campiglossa; species Campiglossa producta. The sequence continues at coordinate 93,088,456 of CAXKVI010000003.1, read as the reverse complement.
TGCCTGCTTCTATGGAACCTCACTGTCAACTAGTTGCTGCGAGACAAAAGCTGGGAGCGGTAAGGTAGTGGCATATGCAAACGATTTAGCTATTGCATATAGGGGCAAATTCCTACAAACCTTGTGCGACTGGTGCAAGTAGCACTGCGAGAGGTTTCCTCATGGTGCTCGCACCCGGGAAAAGTCGAACTTGTCCTGTTCACCAACTAGTATAAGATACCACCATTGTACCTACCAAAACTGAATGGCGTGCGCCTGTACTTGGCTGACAAAGCCAAGTTCCTCGGCACAGTTCTGGATAGAAAACTAACCTGGAAGGAGAATGTTCATCAGCGCCAGAAGAAAGCGTGTATTGCACTCTACATGCTTTATGGAGTTGCGGTATGTTGGAAACGTCCGGCTGGGGCGCAAGCACTACTGGACACTCCAGTATTTTGGCATCCTACAGTTTTCTCTAGCTGAGCACAGATAGTTGTGCGACCACAACAGTCGAAGATAGCTATTTTAAAATAAACATTCCCAGCTGGGAAGAATGGGAGAGGACGGATGTATGTATGTATGTTAAAGTGGCTGCCTCCGCAGTCCACGCGGATGCTCACGTGGGCCTTAGTTTGGCCCGTTGTGATACCACGAAAGGAGCCATAATTTCCCTTTCTGTAGATCGACCTGACCCAGCAGAAAGGTCGCATCCCCCAAAAAGTTTTGTAAGAAACCTTCTGACATACGACCTCTCCGCTGGGACGGGTCGAGGCAGGAGGCCCCAAAAACACATAAAATCCTTGAAGGGATCCGTCCGCCCGTCACCCCCATACAAAGTGCAACGTATACGTTGCAACTCTATATGGTGGTGACAGACAGACGGATCCCCCAAGGTTCGATGTGTTTAGGGCCGGAGTTCATACACCCATGAAGCTAAACCAGCGCGTTTGTCTGATGTAGCGCAGAATATCATCTATATTTGCAGATTCTAGCTCCGCGAGGCATCCAAAGGAGTGTTTGCGGAGACATCGGTACCTGGTTTTCGACAGAGCGGGACAGTGGCATAGATAGTGTTCTACACTTTCTATCTCCTCCTCGTCCCTGCAGCTGCGGCAGAAGTCATTTGTATAGAGGCCCATGAGAGCGCCATGGGTTCCCATAAGACAGTGTCCTGTAAGAAGGCCCACTAGTGGGCTAATGAATAGGCGATTCAGATGAATTACCGATTGCGACCTTTTTTCGTTAAGTTTGGGCCAAATTTGCCTGGACGTTCTGCAAGTCGGCTCCATGGCCCATCTTGCGTCGGCTTGTTCTATGAACCGGGAACGCAGCCAGTGCTTGCATGTATTTAGAGGGGGGCTCACCTAGCTGCCGGAGGTGATTGTATGTAGACAGGTGCCCTTCCTTGCTAGCTCATCGGCAGCGCAGTTACCCGATACAAAACTATGGCCTGGGACCCATATTATACTCAGGATGCACTTATCGGATAGCTTATTTAGAGCTTCCCTGCACTTAATCGCCACTAGTGACGACGTCTTACTACTTTGCAGGGATTTTATGGCAGCTTGGCTGTCGGAAAAAATGGAGATAGAGTTAGTCACTGGCAGGTTAGTCAGATAGCGAGCAGCTTCCCAGATAGCTATAAGCTCAGCCTGAAAGACACTGCAGTGGTCTGGAAGGCGTAAGCTCATATTAATGTCGAGCTTACTTGAGAAGATTCCACTGCCGACTTTATTGTCTAGTTTAGAGCCGTCCGTGAAAACGGAGATTTCTTGACTTCCCGGTTCCACGCAATTTTTCCACTCGCTTCTCACTGGGATCCACGTTTCGAACTTGTTATCCCAGCAAGGCCGTGGTATGGCGTAGTCCAGCTTTAAGTAAGAGTTGGGGAGTTGCTTCAGGATTTGGGTATGCCCAAACCTGCAGTCCCTCCAGGGTTCTAGTGCGTTGAGCCTAGCTGCGTTGCAACTGGCAGTAAATTTCCCAGAGAGGACGCATGGGAGTCCCTCTACTCAAAGCAGCTCTTCCATTTATACCGACGGCTCGAAGTTAGACCCAAGAGTTGGAGGAGGGGTTTATTCATGGGATTTGGAACTTGACCTCTCCTTCAGACTACCTGATCACTGCAGTGTCTTCCAGGCGAAGTCTCAGCAATCCTGGATGCCTGGATAAGTAAACGCGCTATCGGTGAGGATATCGATATTTTCAGCTCTTGTCTCTTATTTGTTCAACTCCAAACTGATGCTCAGCTGTCGTCGATCTCTTCACGAGATGGCCCAACAGAACTGCGGGAACCTCACATGGGTCTCGGGATCACAAAGACATCGAGGGAAACTGTAAGGCAGACGAACTTGCAGGCAGGGCACGACCAAGCAGGTTCTTCGGGATAAAGAGCGCTTACACTGAAAAGAAAAATCTACAAGAAACGGCCGTCAAATTAACAGTAAACCCTGTCATTTTTCGTCCAACAGTGGGTAATATCAATTTTGAAAGTGACCCCCTATCATTCTTCGAATATACTATCATATTGACATGAATTACTGTAAATTTGGAAGTGGGCTTATATCATTGATTGATATTTTTCAAAAATCACATGTTTTTACTGCCACTTTACAGTAAATACTGTAATATTTACAGTATTACCATAATCGCTTTGAAAGTGATTTTGATATGTTACTTTCAATGTGCACTTTCAACCTTTTTATTTCAGTGTAAGTATGCCGTTTGCCACATGAAAGCTAATGCTGAAGGAGTACACACTCCGCCAAGCCAACGAAAGATGGCAACAATCCCCAGGGTGCCGGATATCCAAACAAACCTGGCCAAAATGGGATCATAAAAGATCTAGAGACGTTTACGTGTCGGTTTAGGAGTGTCAGTCCCGGGATTCTGCTATGTGGAGAATCCCAACAACTCTGGGATTTTCCATATGGCCGGGTCCCGGGACTGATTTTCCTAGCGTTGGTGGTATCACAACGGCCCTTTCAAAACTGGGCTAAGTTTGCCTCTGCGGCAGCCACTTGAATCTAACCTAACCTAACGTACATATACAAATGTACATACATACGTATAGATTTTGAAACATACATAATTTTAAAAAGCGTACTAAAAACAGGCGGTGGGAACATTGAAATAGCTTTTTGTTTTTAAAGTTTATGTTTGACAAAGGCATTCAAAATAACAATAAAGTGCAAATAAATATTTCCACACTTCGCTTTGCTGCAGCAACACCATAAAAGTGGGGATCCGGAATGTTGCTACACTTGCTATGTAGTTTGTTGTTTTTACTAGTGCAACCTAGACATAAGTAGCAGCAGCAGCATGAGCAAACTACGTCTGAGAGAATCGGTAGTATTGGTATTTATTTTTCTTTCAATAATAATTTTTAACGCAACGCAAATGAACTCTTTACGTAGGCATGCCCATAAGTCTGTATATGTACGTCGAGTTTTTACATCGACTCTTGCCTGTAGCTGCAGCTCAACGCATTCAAAGCACAGGCGCAGCATAAAATTGACTCATGGGCTTTCAGTCAAATTCAATTAGAAAAATTCCTTTTTATATTATCATATGCCGGCGTTTCAACCTTTTATTGTGGTCTTATTCAGGGCTAAGAATAAAATAGATAAGTAAGGAAGTCTTAAGTTCGGGTAAACCGAACATTAAATACCCAGGAATATTTCCTATACCATCGTCAAACCTGCCAAATTTTATCACTCTAAAATCAGTTTTAAGTTATGGCCAATTTTAAAAAAATCTCCCCCCTCACGGTGCCACGACCACTTTAAAGTTTACGGAAAATCACAATAGAATAACTAGGAGGAGTTACCTACCAAGTTATACGATATTTATTGTTGTTATTTGCATTATTATTATTATTATTTATTTTAGCCAAATTGATTAAATTCTTATAGGCTATATTGAACATAATAAGACTAGGACTTAATATAATGATATACAAACTACGTTACATGTAAAAATCATTTAAATTACTTAAAAAGCGAACTTTCGAATAAGAAAAAGATTTCAAAATTCTATTGAACTCAATCAGGGCTCTATTAATTGGCGCATCACGCACATAAAGAGCCTTGAAAATGCCCACATGGAAAAACTCTGAATTCCGAAGAGCTCTGGCCGGAATGTTAATCAGTATCCTCTCCAGAAGCACAGGGCAGTCCACAGCACCACGAAACACGTCAAAAATGAACGAGAGCGACAAAATAGACCTCCTGCTCTGCAGTGATTTCAGATTAATTAATAAGCACCGTGCCTCATAAGCTGGTATAGGCTCCGAGAAACGTAGGTTTCGTAAGGCAAAATGTAGAAATACTTTTTGAATCCGCTCTATTCTTGCAATGTGGCAGTAATAATACGGCGACCAAATGAAACAGGCGTATTCAAGTTTCGAAAGCACAAACGCCGAATATAAAAGCTTTAGCGTATAGGGGTCAGTGAACTCCAAGCTATGCCGTCTCACAAAAGCAAGCATGGCGTACGATTTCGCAATACATAAATTAATATGACTTCCGAACGTGAATTTCGTATCAAAGATTACACCCAAGTCCTTAATTTCACTGACCCTCGTTAAAGGGGAGTTGGACATATGATATGAAGTATCAATGACATTAACGCGCTTCGAAAAAGTTATATGGAAACATTTTTTTATGTTAAGTGCTAACCGATTTTCATTGCACCAACTACTAAGTTTATCCACATCTAATTGCATCAATTCATAATGAAAAGTTTAGCTAGTTGCCTTACCGAATTATGTCAATTTATGTGATTTTCGAAATTTTCCATATCAAAAGTTTGCGTGGTTGGCGGGTGATTTTATTCAATTTCATCAGGTATACTTCCAACGATACTAGTATGCTTTGTGCCAAATTTCATCGTTCTACCGTAATCAGTTTAAAAGTTATGACCAGTCGAATTTTAAAAATGCCTGGCACCGCCCACTTTAGAAAATGTATCAAAAAATCTGATACCTTAATTCTGTATGCTGTATCTAGTCACTAATAGAGACATTTCGTAGTCTCTATTAGTCTCAATAAAGAGTCACTAATTTGCGATCTGCTTGTAGGCAGGTAACAAACGAAATTCAAATTAAGAAAATTTGTTAAAAAATTTAAAAAATTAAAAAAAAGTGAATTTACGAATTAGAAGTATTTATATGTTTAACAAAAGTTAATTAAAATTGAAAAAAATTACATAAAAATTTACTGTTCGCGGGCCGGTACTTGAACTTGCGACCTCCCGCGTCAAAATCCGGACGCTTAACGCCTGGGCTACATGGACATGTATAAGGCGAGTGTCAAATGGGTTACTTAAAATGTATGTAATTTTTGTATTCAAAAAAAAAAAGAAAAAAAAAAAAAAAAAACTATTGGCGGCGATATCATAACCTCTAACGAGATTTTTAGCCGAGCTTCTCTTTCCAACTTGTGGTGTGTTGCTTTTGAGTTTTTCCTACGAGTTGGCGAGACCTACAGTTTTTTGCCGACTTCGAACGGCACTTGCAAAGCAAATGAATTTTTTGCTGAGAAGCTTCTCATGGCCGAAATACACCCGGAGAGTTTGCCAAACTACCGCCGAGGGGCGACCCCGTTTAGAAAAATTCTTTTTCTAAATAATTTTTGATGTTACTTTTGTCGGGCATCGAACCGCCACGACTTGGTGTAGAAGGCCGAACACTTAACCGCTACACCACGGCGGCACACCTTAAAATGAGCGAGAGAGAGACTATGGTAGATTTCTTGGTACTTTCTCTAGAACAGTAGCCGGTAAACAGAGAGGACGCAATATGTGGGAGTATTAGTGTATTACGCTCAAAAATGCTTGTGTGTTGGTGGTATTGCACTGGAAAAAATTTGTATGTTATATAACTTAACACAAATCTTGACGACGGCCACTAAATTTATATTTAATAAGAAAACATATGTATATATGTTTCTTATGTTTTGTGTATACTTGAATATTTTTTTTAAAGATTTTTGAAGAGTGTAAAATTTTTATTTATTAAAGAATTCAGGTTTTTAACGAAATCAAGCAAACGGGCTTTCAAGCACTATGAATTTAATTTCAAAATTCAAAATGTAAATGTTGTATAACCTATCAGATAACTTACATATTAATAGAAAAAACACTATTTGTGTTTATTTGATTTTTCTTTTAAGTTTTTTAAGAATGAATAAGAATTTGTTTTAAAAATTAAAATGCTGGTTTTCAACGAAATAAACGGGTGCTTCAAGCACTATAAATTTATGTAAGTTCTGTACTACGAAAAGTACCTGTACTAGGTACTTATAACTGAACAAATTAATATTGACGACATAACCTAAATATTGGCAGAATTATTTTAATTTTTTTTTTGTCAACAACTAAAAATTGTGTTTTTTTTATTCAAATGTGGGTGTTTAGAAAATAAAGCTTACGTGCACTATGAATTTGTTTACAAACAAAGTTAGGTAAAAAAAATCGTTCTGTACCTCCATCTTATTAATAAAATATATTTTGCATTTATGCTCAGTGTACCAATATAAGCAAGAAATAATAGAAGCAATGCGGTATCGACCTGCTTCAATCAATGCTAGCATAAAACTCATTGTGTATCAATACCAAGTGTAAACTCTTCTGCATAGACGTCAAAATTCCAAAATGAGTTTAACACCTGTTTGAGATTGTGGTTAATAACAAGTGTGATATCATAGACATAGTCGTGAAAACTTCAAAGTGACTTTAGTCACCTGTTTTTAATTTCCTTTTTTGTCTCACTTCTTTCCATCTTCCCATCTCTTTCTACCACTAGGTAAAAGATAGGAGACCGCCATGTTGATGTGTGCAGGATGTTAAACAACGCCATTTGCTTTTCTGTTATTCGGTGCTGGCGACATTTTAATATGTGCAGGATGTAAACAAACCGACATTTTAATGTGTGTTGTCAAAAGAAGAGTTCACACTTGGTATTGATACACAATGATAAAACTGAATAAAATTTGATTCTTTTCTGCTCTGCTTGTTGACGTTCGTGCTGTGTGCGTGTAATTACGAACTGTGTACGTGAGATGGCCGAACATACTTCGACTCCCAGGAAAATATCTGCCGGCCTTTGCTCTAGAATACCGGAATCACCTCAAGTCACAAAAATTGTATCTAATGAAATATCTCAGTGACTTGATACGAGACAGAATTACAGAATACTGGTCTTATTATTTTGTGCCGTTACGTAGTACCGTTATGTGGCCAAAATTATAATACCTTTGCACTAGTACGCTGGGTATAATAAGCGTTTTCTAATTGAATTTGACTGAAAGCCCGATTTTCCAACAACTCAAGTTTTATTAAAATAGTCTGTAGTACAAGATGAATAGTAAAATGCATTTTGGATTCTATGCGAGAGGCGTCCACCTATTTTCCACCTTAAAGAAAGCAGCAGCAACAATTGCTCTGCGGCAACAACATGGCGCGCCTAACACCCGAGTGCTACAAAGCAAATAAACATGCTGAAGTACTCACGCACAGAAAGTGAATGGTAATTCCGCGAACTAACCGCTGTTGAATTTCTACTTGTTTTTCTAATTTATGTTCTCCAGTCTATTTAACGAGTTATAAATCAATTGCTGAACGAGTTTTCTTGTTTTTTTATTTTTCATTGACTCAGTATGGTGCAGTAAAAGGCTAATACTCTTCAAAGCACCAACAAAGAAAGTGATTTGAAATTTATTTTCAAAATGAAGCCTGATGGGCTTGCCCCAGTTTCAAGTACACAGAAGATTGACTGGCGCTCATCGAAGGAAATGGGTTTGGCTCGGTGGTCTACTTCAACGTGTCATAATGTTGGCGTCAAAATCTAATATCTTTAAACGAGTTAATCTTGTATATTTGTATATTTGTATGTTCGGACTATCTCGAGAACCGCTTGACCGATTGGGATGAAATTTGGCACAAAGATAGTATGATGGATTCTAAGACTACCCACTTTAGGGTTGCCACTTGGGGCGGTTTACAGGGTTGCCACCTATCCCATTTTTTTTTAATTATGGAGCAAGATTTGCCAATATGGGTATCATATGAAAGGTATTTTCGGCGAGATACCAACTAAAATATTTTCAAGTAGAGTTGCCACCTAGGGTTGCCACCTTACCACAATATATTTGTATATCCGGTACTATCTCGAGAATCGCTTGACCGAATTGGCTGAAATTTGGCATGGTGATAGTATGATCGATTTTAAGACTACCCACTTTAGCGTTGCCCCTTGGGGCGGTTTACAGGGTTGCCACCTATCCCTTTTTTTTAATTGTGGAGCAAGATATGCCAATATGGGTATCATATGAAAGCTATTTTCGGCGAGATACCAACTAAAATATTTTCAAGTAGGGTTGCCACCTTACCACAATATATTTGTATATCCGGTACTATCTCGAGAACCGCTTGACCGAATTGGCTGAAATTTGGCATGGTGATAGTATGATCGATTTTAAGACTACCCACTTTAGCGTTGCCCCTTGGGGCGGTTTACAGGGTTGCCACCTATCCCTTTTTTTTAATTGTGGAGCAAGATATGCCAATATGGGTATCATATGAAAGCTATTTTCGGCGAGATACCAACTAAAATATTTTCAAGTAGGGTTGCCACCTAGGGTTGCCACCTTACCACAATATATTTGTATATCCGGTACTATCTCGAGAACCGCTTGACCGAATTGGCTGAAATTTGGCATGGTGATAGTATGATCGATTTTAAGACTACCCACTTTAGGGTTGCCACTTGGGGCGGTTTACAGGGTTGCCACCTATCCCTTTTTATTTAATTATGGAGCAAGATATGCCAATATGGGTATCATATGAAAGCTATTTTCGGCGAGATACCAACTAAAATATTTTCAAGTAGGGTTGCCACCTAGGGTTGCCACCTTACCACAATATATTTGTATATCCGGTACTATCTCGAGAACCGCTTGACCGAATTGGCTGAAATTTGGCATGGTGATAGTATGATCGATTTTAAGACTACCCACTTTAGCGTTGCCCCTTGGGGCGGTTTACAGGGTTGCCACCTATCCCTTTTTTTTAATTGTGGAGCAAGATATGCCAATATGGGTATCATATGAAAGGTACTTTCGGCGAGATACCAACTAAAATATTTTCAAGTAGGGTTGCCACCTTACCACAATATATTTCTATATCCGGTACTATCTCGAGAACCGCTTGACCGATTTGGATGAAATTTGGTATGTAGATAGTATGATTGATTCTAAGACTATCAATTTGGGGGTTGCCTCGTCATCATTTGGGATAATTTTTGAGTTATTTTGGGAACATCTGAGGGACTATTCAAGGATTATTTTGGGATCATTTTTGGGTAATTTTGTGGTAATTTTCGAATCGTTTAGGGTACATTTAAGGGTGTTTTTGGGGTAATTTGTGAATTATTTTTGGACCAATTTGGGATCATTTTAGGGTCATTTTGGGATCATTTTTGGGTAGTTTTGGGTATCAAAGTAAAGGTATTGTCGCCGACATACCAGCTAAAATATTTTCAAGTAGGGTTGCCACCCAGGGTTACCATTTTACCGTATTGTAATTGTATTTTGTATTTTGGGATCATATTTTAGGATATTTTGAGAACATCACTTTGGGATAATTTTGGGGCTTGCTTGAGATCATTTTGGGTTCAATTTCGGATTAATTTGGTACAATTTTGGGTAATTTTCGGTTCATTTTGGAGCCATTTTTGGATAATTTTTGTATCATTTTGGGATAATTTTTGGGTTACTTTGGGAACATTTGAGGGTCTTTTTGGGGTGGTTTTGGGATTAAAAAAAAAAAAAAACTAATGGCGGCGATATACCTACAGGTTATCATCATAACCTCTAACGAGATTTTTAGCCGAGCTTCTCTTTCCAACTTGTGGTGTGTTGCTTTTTGAGTTTTTCCTACAAGTTGGCGGGACCTACAGTTTTTTGCCGACTCCGAACGGCACTTGCAAAGCAAATGAATTTTTTGCTGAGAAGCTTCTCATGGCAGAAATACACCCGGAGAGTTTGCCAAACTACTGCCGAGGGGCGACCCCGTTTTAGAAAAATTTTTTTTCTAAATAATTTTTGATGTTACTTTTGCCGGGCATCGAACCGCCACGACTTGGTGTAGAAGGCCGAACACTTAACCGCTACACCACGGCGGTTTTGGGATTATTTTAGGATATATTTGGGATCATTTTGGTGTATTTTTTGGATCGTTTAGTGTGCATTTAAGGGTATTTTTGGGGTAATTTGGGAATTATTTTTGGACCAATTTGGAATAATTTTAGGTTCATTTTCGGATCATTTTTGGGTCGTTTTGGGTTCAATTTCGGATCATTTTGGGAACATTTAAGGGTCTTTTTGGGATCATTTTAGGATTATTTTTGGATTATTTTAGGGTCATTTTGGGATCATTTTGGGTAAGTAAATTTAGCGCTAAATTGATAGCACCGAGCAAGCTCGGTCACCCAGGTACTAATGTTCTAGACGAAATAAGGTTGTGTTTGAATGGTTATGGTGCCTATTAAAAAAATATAGCTTTACATCAACACACTTAAACTATAAAAACAGGCCCGTATTGTCGATACCACTCCAAAGATTGTAGGGTGTTCTAATCCATATCTAAAATTAAAAAACATTTTTGAAAAAATCGTGGTAGGTACGTCGAAGAAGGTGCGATGTCGCGAAGCCGACAGGTTTTCTATACGGCTCTCACTTCGGGCCTGCAATCTGCCTCTGTCAACTATGGCATATCCTTAGCCGGATATCAATCCGGTACTTTCCGTTGAAAATCACCTCGTTGTACTAGCCCGACTGTCTTGGGCACGATTTCGTTGATCCTAAACAGGGATCGAATTGCATTTACCGGCACGATTATTCTCCCTTGCTTTGTGATCTGGGACGGATACTAAAACTACCCTGCAATAACCTTAGTGGTTAAATAACGTCTGATGACTTAACTACTATGACACAGCTGTAAACAACAATTTCGGGGCAGTGAAATAAAGCCTTTTCTTTATCTTTTTGATAACGGGCGTTATTTCCTTTTGAAAGAGAAATAGCGCCCGCGGGCACTGTTTCTTTTTAATTGTAAATAACGGCCGCGGGCGTAATTTCCTTTTAAAAAAGAAATAATGCCTGCGGGCGTTATTTCCCTTTCGAAAAAGAAATAACGCCCGTGTTGACAAAAGAAGATAACGTCGTGTGGAAATTTTAAGTTCTCGAGTAAAAAAATAATATAAATTTATGCCACTCACCCGGAACATGGGATTGCGCAGGACTACTGAAAAACACAAATTGGCGATCCATACTCCGTTGGCGTCTGGCCATCTCCCAATAGTCATTACCATAGAACGACCGACGGACTTTATTACACCTGAGCATGGTACATACATGAACTTTACCAAGACGGACTGGGACAGTTTTCAGACATATACGGACGAATCCTTGGCTGCTCTACCCATTCCTACGGACGTACGCAAAGGCGAACGAGACTTCCGCAACATCATTGACTCGGTTGGTCAATAAACATAAACTGGCCAAATGGTACAACACCTAGAACAATGCAACCTCATTGATGGTGTTGGCAAATTATGGACTACGGGGAAAGCTCTATCCAATCCAACGCAACACAAGGATAAAGTAGATATTACTTTCGGCGACAGGGTGAAGAAGGACCCTAGGGGATGTGCGAACTCCTTCTGTAGACAATTTGTGCTACATTCCCCGCCCGATAGAGCTAAACGTTGAACCATGCGACTGGCGCGTAAATACAAAAACCAAAGCCATCAGACAGGCTAAGCCCTCAAAATCCATGGGCCCGACGGCATTGCCATGAAGATGCTGAAACATCTAGGTCAGGAGGGAAACAAATACTTAGCGGCTCTTTCAGTCTTTCACTGAATACTTTCGTCATTCCTGAAATATGGAAAAAGGCGAGAGTGGTTCCACTACTAAAACCTATAAAGCCGGCAAACATAGGCGATTCATATCGCCCTATATCACTTTTGTCGCCGGTAGTGAAGACGCTAGAGTCCATCTTGCTCCCGTATTATACTGCAAATCTGCACGTGGCTAGTCATCAACATGGCTTCCGTAAGCTACATAGCACCACCACCGCACTCAATGCCATTACAACGCAGATAAATATCGGCCTAAATCAAAACCAACCAAATCACAGGACTGTGTTAGTGGCACTTGACCTGTCAAAAGCTTTTGACACAGTCAATCACACAGAACCAAAAATGCCTAATAAAATTAATAAGATTGTCTTTATGAGCGGTTTTTGGGTCGAAAGGACGGAAACGAAAAAAAAACTATAGGCAAATCTATTTGGTTTAATGAGGAAATTCGTGCCAGTGAATTAACGCCCGCGGGCGTAACTTCCCTTCTAAAAAGGAAATAAAGCCCGCGGGCGCTATTTCCTTTTGTAGCGGGCGTTATTTCCCTTTTGAAGAAGAAATAACGCCCGTGTTGACAAAAGGAGATAATGCCATGCGGAAATTTAAAGTTCTCGAATAATAAAATAATAAAAATTATTAAATCTTTGCATCCCTTTATTATAAAAAAAGAAAATTTTCTCATGCGGCGCTTTTTTTAATAAACCCAGTATTTTAAACTCAGCCTTGAGTAAATTTTAGATTAATAAGGCTAAATATGTTAAATTTTTATTAAAATAAAAAATAAAAATTTTGAATGAAAAATCGCGCGATTTTTAATTCCAAATTTTCGAGTGCGGCACTTTTTTTTAATAGACCCAGTATTTTTAACTCAGTTTTAAGTAAAGTTAGATTAATAAGGCTAAATATTTCAAATTTTTATTAAAATAAAAAATGAAAATTTGGAATAAAAAATCGCGGGCGTTATTTAAGTGCAATTTCCTCTTATTTCTTTTCGATTTCTTTTTATATGAGTTATTATCATGTAAGAACAATTATACGGTGAGAAGCAGAAGGACCCGATGGCTCGATGGTAAGTACCTGTTTTCAGCATTCAATATGTGGTTAGTTCGATTCGCGGTGCAGGCAATATGGCAAGTGTGGTAGGCAATGTAAGGAAGAGTGCGGTGAGATGGCTTGAAGGCAATATAAAAAGGCAACATAAGAAGGTAAAGGCAACACAAGAGAAATCTAAAACTGAATCGTAACTGATAATCTGAAGTTCTCGAAGACAATATAAGAACTCTGAAATATAATTTTTATTTTTTTATTTGAAATATTAAAAAGAACATCTTCTCAATAATATGTGATTTCAATTATAGGTATTAGAAAGAATTGAATGCAAAATTTTATACAGCGGAATGGTAATTCACTGACTAGTTTCCATGCGACCAAGCATTTAGACGTAGTGTTTTATCCGGTCTGGCTTTGAGCCATTTGCCCTGCATGCAATCTTGCATTTATATTCTTACTAATATTTGCCATGTGTTTTCCTTACTTTATAGACTTCTCGTACACCCTATGATCCAAGGTGATAACAGGAAGCAAGTAAATTTGTATATGGCGAGCTTTTTGAAGCTATTTCCTTCCTTCCATGTGAACCACAGGGTGTATATTTCCGGTTTTTTGGTTCTTGTACATGTGGAGCGGAAATGTTTGTATGTATATGAAGTTTTATTTGAGGATTGAATATAATGTATATATTTATACGTTAATTTTGTAATTATAGGTATTAGAAAGAATTGAGTGCAAAATTTTATACAGCGGAATGGTAATTCACTGACTAGTTTCCATGCGACCAAGCATTTAGACGTAGTGTTTTATCCGGTCTGGCTGGCATCGAACCTACCAGACTGCATTGGCATTGCGTTCTCTTAACGCTTTGAGCCATTTGCCCTGCATGCAATCTTGCATTTATATTCTTACTAATATTTGCATGTGTTTTCCTTACTTTATAGACTTCTTGTACACCCTATAATCCAAGGTGATAACAGGAAGCAAGTAAATTTGTATATGGCGAGCTTTTTGAAGCTATTTCCTTCCTTCCATGTGAACCACAGGGTGTATATTTCCGGTTTTCTGGTTCTTGTACATGGGGAGCGGAAATGTTTGTATGTATATGAAGTTTTATTTGTGGATTGAATCCAATGTATATATTTATACGTTAATTTTGTAATTATAGGTATTAGAAAGAATTGAATGCAAAATTTTATACAGCGGAATGGTAATTCACTGACTAGTTTCCATGCGACCAAGCATTTAGACGTAGTGTTTTATCCGGTCTGGCTGGCATCGAACCTACCAGACTGCATTGGCATTGCGTTCTCTTAACGCTTTGAGCCATTTGCCCTGCATGCAATCTTGCATTTATATTCTTACTAATATTTGCCATGTGTTTTCCTTACTTTATAGACTTCTTGTACACCCTATGATCCAAGGTGATAACAGGAAGCAAGTAAATTTGTATATGGCGAGCTTTTTGAAACTATTTCCTTCCTTCCATGTGAACCACAGGGTGTATATTTTTACAAATATACAAATTTACTTGCTTCCTGTTATCACCTTGGATCATAGGGTGTACAAGAAGTCTATAAAGTAAGGAAAACACATGGCAAATATTAGTAAGAATATAAATGCAAGATTGCATGCAGGGCAAATGGCTCAAAGCGTTAAGAGAACGCAATGCCAATGCAGTCTGGTAGGTTCGATGCCAGCCAGACCGGATAAAACACTACGTCTAAATGCTTGGTCGCATGGAAACTAGTCAGTGAATTACCATTCCGCTGTATACAATTTTGCATTCAATTCTTTCTTATACCTATAATTACAAAATTAACGTATAAATACATATACATTGGATTCAATCCACAAATAAAACTTCATATGTGATTTCATTTTGAAAACATTAATAAGTCGAATCTTCTTGTTAGGAACCCTAAGATTATCTTATTAATACATACAATTATGCGGAAATCAGTTAGTAAGCCAAATCTTCTTATTAGGAACCCTTAGAAATCGGTTTGTTTTTTTTTGCAAGATTTCCCTTTGTAAACATTAATAATTCAAATATAAAAAGAACTTTTTCTTGAAGAAAATCTATAGAGATATCATATGACTTTTGTTCTATTTATTAGGCATTGTTGGCTCTGTGCATACCACTCTCATACAAGATCTTTTTGAAACACAGATATCTGATGTGTTAAAGAGATGGACCGCTAATTATTTGAATGGACGGCAGGCGTCGGTCAACTTTAGAAACGCAACATCAAAACCTAGACGTATTAGACAGGGGTGCCACAGGGTGGTGTCCTATCCCCGACACTGTTTAACTTCTATCTATCGAAGATGCCCCCACCACCAGAGGGCGCCACCGTCGTTTCATATGCCGGCGACTGCGCCACATGGCGGCGGGGAAGGGCCCCTATACTGATGAACTCTGTTGCGAAAATCAACGGTTACCTCTACGACCTCTCCAGGTTTTTCACTGAGCGAGATCTGACGATATCTCCGACTAAATCCACGGCGACGCTTTTCACGACATGGACGCACCAGGTGAGAAATAAATTAGACATTTTTGTTGATGGCACTAAGCTACCAACTGTCAACCACCCAAAGTTATTAGGGGTGACACTGGATAATATTTTCTCATTGCTGGTCATGTGTCTGCAATGGTCTCAAAGGTACGAGGTCGCAACAAGATCCTCAAGTCACTTGCCGGCAGTACTTGGGGAAAAGACAAAGAAACGTTGCTGACTACATATCGACGTGCCATACGAAAACTAACACTTTTAAAATTTTTTACGAAAACTAACACTTTTCAAATTCTGTAAGAAGACTAACACTTTTATTTTGTGTCTGACGAAAAATAACACTTTTAATTTGTGTCTGACGAAAACTAACACTTTTATTTTCTGTATGACGAAAACTAACACTTTTGGCTAGTACATTTTCTTCAGAGAAAACCTGAAAGTGTTACTTTTCGTCAGACACAAAATAAAAGTGTTAGTTTTCGTCAGACACAAATTGAAAGTGTTAGTTTTCGTCAGACACAAAATAAAAGTGTTAGTTTTCTTCAGACACAAAATTTTTGGTGTTAGTTTTCGTATGGCACGGCGATATAAGGCCATTGGCCGACCAGTCTTTGACTATGCCGCACCCATATGGTCGCCTAATGTGCATAACACCAACTGGACGAAGTTACAAGTCTGCCAAAATACCGCTATCAGAACTGCTACGGGATGTCTCCTCATGTCGCCCGAGTATCCCTCCATCAAGAGGTAAAACTGCGCAATGTAAAAGAGCACGCGGAAATGCTTAGCAGGCAATTTCTTCTGAACTGCCACAAGCCAGCACATCCAAACCCCATCATCTTTTGGACACAGATCCACCCCCGAGAGACATAAGGAAACATCTCCGTAAGCATTATGACGAGATCCGGCATCATATTAACTTTCCGTTTGATCTGCGGAATCATAAGCGGGCTCGAACCGACATCTACACCGAGTCGGTAGACACTTTTGTCAGATCTCTACCTGTGAATCCCGTTCTAAACAGTCCTCCACCGGATATTGCTGAAGAAGAACGCACCTTACCAAGGGAGACAAGAGTCACCATGGCACAGCTTAGGTCTGGATACAGTGTGAGGTTAAACTCCTACTTATCCAGACTGAATGATACAATTTCAAACACATGCCCTGCATGTGGTAGGACCCCCATGATACTCTACATCTCGTCAATTGTTCAATTGAACCTGCTCTTCTAACCCCTCTGTCCCTCTGGGCCAACCCTGTTGACACTGCACGCTTCCTTGGACTCCCGTTAGAAGAGCTTGTTAACAACAACAACTACATGGGATTGCGTAGCCCATGGTTTTTTTTTTTTGAAGAGCGACCGAAGGCCGCCTACGCAGAATGGTGTACTACGCAGAAGGACTTGGCATTACATTAGTTTCACGGTTCAGGCAACCACCCGGACTTGGCATGGCATAGCCCAGGGTTATTTATCATAAGCGCGACCGAAGGCCGCCAACCCAGAAAGGTGTTCTGCACATAAATACCATGGATCCCGCCCATAGAGTGCGTTATTTCCGCGGGCGTTATTTCACTGCACCAACAATTTCAACTAGACTTTTTTTTTAGAAAATGGGCCAATTCTTCCAGAAATAGATAGAAGCATTAAAGCGTTCAGTAGAATCAGTCCCTCAATACGTTGGAACATCTGACAGCACAATTGACTGCGGGTGTTTGTATGCGTAACAACAGATACGGCGAATACGGCAAAATAGAATTTGCTCTAAAATCGACGTACGTCACGCAACTGACGTATTGGCGGACTAATTATGTTTAAGCTATAAGCGGTAACGCATTTTCTTGCGATGAGTCTGTGTCCTGGAGATGATGAACATGAAGCCAAATGCAAATTTGCCAATGTAAACAGGGGCGAAATAAGTCATTTCAATTCACCAAATTTGGTGCAGTGGACATGTATTATTAAGTCTCCTTGTTGCTTATTTTGAAGTAAGCGATCGGTATGTTTTGAAATGCTGCGATAAGGGTCTCAATTAAAGGTGTTGACGATCGTTTTAACAAGATGTAGTTCTTGAATAAGGATAGGATTGGGATTTGGGATAGGGAGAGGGTTAGATTTAGGGATAGGGAAAGAATGGAGGAGCGGTGTGCGGGCAAAAGAATGTGGAGCTGAAATGCGGAGGCAATGAAATTTTTGGGCATTGCACAGACTGCGGATTGGGTAGAAATAATAATAAAAATAGGTACATAACTACTTGGATCTTCATAATATTTCGATATGATTATTCTCAAGGTAAGAAGTTAACTTCTATATATGCTACACGCGTTTCTTTTATTTTAATATTTAACGAGTCGGAGTGATGACAATAAAATCGATAATTTTGTCGATTTCTTACACAGAGTCCAAGAAGACCGCACCAATTGCATCTTACCATAGATTTGGGTAATCAGAGGGGATGACCACGTCGATGACATTATATCACGGTCCGTGGACCACCCAAACTTTTGGATTTGACTTTTGATAAACTCTGAACTTCACTGCAAGCGAAAATACGATAGATTAATGAGCAAAAAGGAATGTTTTCTAAGCAGTTCTGTCGGGATTGTAACAAAAGCGACACCATAAGGAGAAAACAAAGGATCCAACATTAGGATCGACATTTATCGACGCAGTAAATGGGTGAATCCGCCGTGCTGGAAAGGTCAATTGCATATATTTCTAGGTGCCGTCAATTATATGTCTTGTTGAATGTGACCAAAATCGCATAGGCCACATGGAGAAAAAAAAGGCACGTCTATGAATGACATATGTTGGCAAAGGACACCTGGCGACAGCTACAAAATAGAGCTCATAAAGAAGGCTTAAACTCAGTAGAATGTATGCAATTCAACAGCATCGCCCTAATCGTGTTTACAAAGTTTTACGAGAAAAAGAATATCAGAAGTAGTAATGCGATTGAACCCTAGAAAAATTTTGTGATACTCATAAAATGAACACAAACACTTTTTTTACATAAAATAAAATAATTGGAAAAATTATTCAAACATTCCAAAAAAAGAAATGATGTTCGTTAAAAATGTCTCGTTGACTGCAATGCGTCTGGTGCACCTCCACGAACACGAACTAGCCGATGAGGTGAGGAGCGGAACATGTCACCTCCGCTTGTTGCCATTAATTAAAACGTTTTACATATCTGATTTTTATTTTTCTACTTTTCATAAAACTTTCCACCTATTTTAACACTCAAAGAAAAAATCGTTCTAAAACGAACGAAACAAGTCCAAAACTGAGAACATTCGTGCACAAAAGTCTGTCAGTAACGTTTTGACTTAACGCGTGAACGATGGTCTTACTTTGAGAACGGATTTCTCAAGAACATGTTTTGTGTTCCATGAACAGTTTGGACTTGATTTATGAACATTTTTAACTTATTCTGAAAACGTATTGGGCTCATTTTAGGAACATTTTGGGTCAAAGTAAACAACAAAAAATCTAAAATAAAACGATTTTTCAGAGTTCTTCTGAATGACAAATTATTTGTGGTTTGCCTTCACCCGGAGTCGAGCTCACACTGCTTTGACTGCTGAATGGAGGGGTTTACCATCAGGCCATCGCGTTCTTATGTTTGCCGGCGTTTAATTGCAGCTATGTTTTATGACAGCAATGACAGTATCTTCACTGTTGGATTTGTTCTTTTAAAGTTGTTTACAGACTAAATGCCTAAAAGTATGCAACGATGTTGTAACGTTCTCGTTATGTGTTCTGATGATAACACCGGCCGTTCTATTTTCGACAACATCGTTCTGATGACAACACCGACCGTTCTATTTCCGATAACTTCGTTCGCATTTCAAGAACCTGGTTGTTATTTTAAGACAGGGTGGTATATTTTCAAGACCAAGTGTTCTTTTTTAAGACCGAAAAATCAAGAACACGGAAATCTAAAATTGAGACCTGTGGTGCTGCATTTTAGAACGGTATTTTTCCCTGAGTGTACACAGCCACTGATGGTTATGGTGATGTGATTATCATCGCTCTTTCAACGCACTACAAAGTACATTTTGATATTTTATGTTTCGTTCAAACAAGCCGAATTGTTAAATCCACACGCTTCAAGTGTCTCTGGAACGAGGGGAATGACTATGACACTGAGGGAATTGTCAACATAAACATGTCAAAATACGGCGACACAATGCCAGGTATTCAGCCAGGTACCACTAGAACTATTGAAAAGATTGAAAAAAAAAATGCGTGGTAAGGGAGAGGGCAGCGAAGGATGCGGCTAAAGCGGACAAAGGGTGTGGACTCGCACAAAAGGGCGGTATATGGTAAATGTTTTGTTGAAGAATTATAGCGTAAACCTGCATATATAAATTCATCCGTACTTTTATATAAATTGGTTTGAATATTGACAAAAATGAAAGCAAAGACAAATTGAATGATTTGACTTTGGTGTAGCCGCAAATAGCTAAAAATTGTTGAGTCGCCATAAAAACGTCCAAATGTACAATTTGAATATCATTTTATTCTCCTGCCGGTTCGACGTGCGCTGTTGTTCAATGTATCAATTTCGAATAGCAATATATTTTCTGAATGAATAAAAATGGTAAATGTCCTGATGATTGAAATAGGCTTACCGATGCCATCGAAACTGACGCTATGTAGTGGTTTGGAGAAATGGCATTAATACAAATACTTGAGTAATATTAAGTGGGTTGGTGGCTCACCAATGGTGAGTAAATACGGCAAACGACGAGTCGCAAAATGTTTGCTAAATAAAGTGAAAAGCTTTGAAAGAAAAAAATTCCCAGAAAAGTCTCGAAAAGAATTTCGAAATAGTTCACGGTTAAAAATTTTAACCTAAATTTTAAACTTTTTTGGATTACATATATGACCAAACCAAATTTGGATTCAAATTCAATCTAGACCAGTTTTCAAGAAAATTGGCTAAATGAATCGGGTTTCAATTATAAGCCGGAAATGTTTTAACAATTTTTTAAAGATAAAATAAATTTTTTGTCCGTTGGCAGGAATTCGAGCCAATACTCCCCCATCATGCCCGTCTACTCTACCACTGAGCTATATGGCACACATAAATGTTTTTGGCAAAATTCAATCTTGAATAAGCTTTCAAAAATAAATTTGAATTTTCAAACCCAAAATTTTAAATTTTAGACCGAAAAGTTTTAAGAATAAAATAAAACTAAAAAAATGTGGCAGCTGACAGAACTCGAACGAAAACGCTCAGGAGTCACAGCCGACTGCTCTACTGCTGAACTATGCCGCACATTAAGTTTTTGTGGGCAAAATTCAATTATATTCAAACAAACCAAAAATAAAATATTTAGACTGCTTTTTCATTTAGATTTTAAATCGAAACCAAAAGAAATTGAAAATATTTGTAGGTATTTGGACGGTTTGAAATATTGTACAAAAAAGTTTGAAAAATTGAATAAACTTTATGCGTTTTTTTAGCCGTGTTCCAAAAAAGGCCCTTCATATCGAGCCATAACCGCCTAAAGGACTTAAACGACACAATTCTCGATTTTCATTTTTATAGTAGTCAACAGCCTGGCAAAAGCAATTTCGTCTTGAGATTAAACTTCATACACTCTATGCACAGTAAAAAGAAAAGTCTAACTTTAATACCATTTTGGTGTTTATATTATAACAACGCCGAAAAGTATTAAATTAATACCATATTCGGTCTAATTAAGAAAGAGAGGAATTCAGTCGAAGATTCTCTCAGGCAAAAAAAAACACAAAAAATTTATAGTTTTATTATGTTGCCTTTACCGAGAGTCGAACTCACAATTTATTGAATGCTGAAAGGAGATGTCTACCTTGAAGCCATCGAGTACTTATGCTTGCCAGCGTCTAACTGCACTGTTGTTCTTAATGTAGTATCGAAATATCGACGAACCGCGTGCTCTGAAGAACAAACCACCGGACTTAATTTAATGCTAAAAAGTAATTAATTTAATACTTTTCCGGCTTTGTTTTTAAACAAATAGTACTTAGTATTATTTTGGTATTATTTTAAAACTATTTGGAATTAAAAAAATTTCAGAGTCTTAAATTAATACTATTAAAACTCAAATTTAGTTCTAAAAAGGCTTAATTACAATACTATTTCATTTTTTACTGTGTATATTGACCTCCTTTTCCCGAAATTATCGTTACGACCACGAGCTAGATATGCCAATATGGGTAACAAATGAAAGATATTTTCGCCGACAAACCAACTAAAATATTTTCAAGTAGGGTTGCCGCCCTGGGCTACCATTTTACCGTATTGTATTTGTATTGTATATCTTTGGGATCATGTTTGGATTATTTTAGGATCATTTAGGGTTCACTTTAGGATAACTTTGGGGCTAATTTGGGACAATTTTGGGGTCATTTTCGGATTATTTTGGGATAATTTTTGGATAACTTTGGCAACATTTGAGGGTATTTTTGGGTTCGTTTTGGGATTATTTTAGTATTATTTTATTGGTGTAATTTTAGGGTAATTTTGGGAACATTTAAGGGTTTTTTTGGAACGTTTTGAGATTATTTTAGGGTCATTTTGGGATTATTTTGGGTAATAAAGTTAGCGCTAAATTGATAGCACCGAGCAAACTCGATTACCCAGGTACTGAAACTATTAATACAGCAATTCAATATTTCGCGCAAATGCCTCGCCATTTTTTTTTTAATAATTAATAATTTTTTTAAAAAATTCGACTGCTGACTGGTGGATGTTGTTGTAGCGAGGTGTAGCCCTGCCTAAATGTCAGACAGGGTCACCCCGAGTGTATTGCTCTTGGCCAGGTCGATATAAGAAAACGGCCCGGGTCGTTTCGGCACGATGGGTACAGCACAAGTACTGGTACCGTTCTCGTAGAACCGGCAATACAAGCGCTACCCAGGGTGCACCAACTGGGAGGCGACCTACTTTTACACCCCTATGTAATCGTCCTATGTACATATTTCAAAACTATTTCTCTAAAACGTTCTATCTCGGTATTTGCTTGAAGAACGCTCTATTTCCGGTTTTTTTTAATAACGCCCTACTGCAGAAACGTGCTATCTTAGTGAAAATTCAGTTCATTTGCAGCTAAGGCAGAGGCGTTTTTTAATAAAATTTTAAAATAAGGCCTTTTTGAAAGAAATTCTGATACATTTTTTGAAATAGGGTGATCTTCTCGATATTTATGTACGTAGATATATAATTTTCAAAAAAAAAATGCAGAATGTTAAAAACGAATGCCCAACTCTTTTGTTAAAAGAAAAAATTGCGCTAAATTGCTGCAGTCATGAATAATTAAGAACAGACAAATAAAATTGTTTATACATAACAAATAACAACAAACATTTATAGTATTTATATATTAATAATTTTGAGCTGGAATTATGCAAACGATTTAACAAAGCTCCGAACTTATTGGAAAAAGGAAGGCACCAAAACATACGAAAAAACATTCGCACAAAAATCACAGCAAACGTAAACAAATAAATATTTAAAATTTTATTTGGTTGTGATTTGCAAACTTAATGCCCGCGGTCATAAAAATCTACATTTTAAATAAGTAATGAAGCTGTCGCAATTTGTATGTTTTAAAGGCTCAATTTAGGTCACTTAGCGTGGCATTAAAAAAAGGACTGCTGCGCCTAAAAAAATCATCTATTTATTACGTTTCACGAATATTATCTAATATAACAACGTTTAAAGCATTTCAAAAGATATTTGTGACTTATCACTAATTCACATCAACCGCTACAAATGGATGAACAGTGTGAATTATTAAAGAAAATCTCTCCAAAACTTGTGGGCAGAATCCTTTTGAATTTTGAAATGACTACAAAAGGGATAAATTCAATCAATAATTTAGGCAAGCGTAAATAAAAGGAGTATATATTACAGCCCGACTTAAATAAGCGCACTCAGCGGCAAATAACTGTCAAAAATCGTAATGCTCATACAATTTGTATGAGACAGCGCGGCGTCAACGCTGAGCAATTGGAATTTTCATTTTTGAGTGGCATGTTGCATATCGCTTCCAGAGCCCCTATGGAACATGATCTTATCGCCCCGGTGATTCCAATACAGGCAGCTCCCTGAACTTTGCCTAGTATTTTCTTGTAGCCCAAGATCGGTCAAATAACTGCTGTACTGCTAACTGTACATCCACTCTTGTGACCAGGCCTCAGACCCAACTGTCTACCTAGCATTATTTTACAGGCATATAGAGCTCCACATGCCCGGTTAAGATTCCAGTTCAACTTGGAATGGAGAATGGTCACCGCCATGCTTCCATAGTGATCTATCTACGGCAGTGACGATCATTACCTAGCCCGCGGGCGGCCGACTTTATTGCTCTCTCATAGATTTGCTCACACGTACAAGTGAAGCGATCTCTATACATTTTGGAAAAATAAAGTGCTTTTGCGAATCACTTAATCAACGACTGTTGACTGCTATGCATGAAAGTAGTTTTATTCTTAAAATATTTATTTATTTACGTGTTTTTAATAATATAATTTCAAAAATGGCCAAATCTGAAACAGAAATAAATTAAAGTTAAAAGGCTTGTGTAAAGTTTAGGAAAGTTCGCCAAGTTTTCGGCAAATCTTGAAACTTCTGGCATGGAGTTATTAGACTTTTCTCAAGTACGCAGTTTTGTAGCTAGTTGAATTTAATATAAGATACTAATCTTAAGCCATTAATAAAATTGCCCGATTTTTTGTATTTTTTTTTTCTAGTTGTTCTCTACATTTTTTTCATAATTTTTTTACTTATAAATTTGTATTTTCAAAAAATGCATTTTGTTGTCTTACTAGTTTACTAATACCCTTTTTATTTTTATGTATTTTTTTATTCAAAAGTTTTGTTAATTGGGTGGCGGCCGCCGTGGTGTAGCGGTTAAGTGTTCGGCCTTCTACACCAAGTCGTGGCGGTTCGATGCCCGACAAAAGTAACATCAAAAATTATTTAGAAAAAGAATTTTTCTAAACGGGGTCGCCCCTCGGCAGTAGTTTGGCAAACTCTCCGGGTGTATTTCTGCCATGAGAAGCTTCTCAGCAAAAAATTCATTTGCTTTGCAAGTGCCGTTCGGAGTCGGCAAAAAACTGTAGGTCCCGCCAACTTGTAGGACAAACTCAAAAGCAACACACCACAAGTTGGAAAGAGAAGCTCGGCTAAAAATCTCGTTAGAGGTTATGATAACCTGTTGGTATATCGCCGCCATTAGTTTTTTTTTTTTTATTTTTTGTTAATTGGGTATTTGGATTTTTTTTGGGTGTAGTAAGAAGCTCTCTCATACTTAACAAAATCGCACAGTTTGGTAGTGTGCGTTTGAGCATCGCTGATCTACGGCAATGTTAGTAACTGCAGCAGTATTAGTGAAAAACGACTAGTTGAGTGCCCATCTGCTAACGTCGCATCGTTCAGTAGCTTGCGAGCAAGCAAAAAGACAAGAACGTATGCGTATACATTTTTCGATTTTATGCGCTGCTATACCACGTCGCACAACGTCATACGATCAATAGTTAATGATGTCCAATGCTTTCGACAACTCCAATGCCTTTTATGCCGCACATCTTTTTCAGGTACTAAGCTATTTCCTCTAAAAAGACATTTTGAGCTTTTCCAAAAACTGAAAAGGGAGAATTATTTATAGAAAAAAAATATTTTAGTTTCTTTTTACCACGCTTTTATTAGGTTCACTTGTATGTTTGCTTGTTTGTTTGTTTGTTTGCTTGCTTGTATGTATGTGACTGTCATTCGGTCTAAGCCCCAGTGGCCCAAAAACCGTAAAATGTCCCTACAATATGGGTATCAAACGAAAGGTAAAGGCCCCAGGTTTCACTTGGACATCGACATAGTTCGATAAATTTATCGATAACTGAGTTATCGGTCAAAATGTGGCTGCCCAAAAACCTTAAAATTTCCCTACAATATGGGTATCAAACGCAAGGTGAAGGCCCCAGGTCTCACTTGGACTTCGATATGTTTCGATAAATTTATCGATAACTGAGTTATCGGTCAAAATATGATTGCCCAAAAACCTAAAAAATTCCCTACAATATGGGTATCAAACGAAAGGCGAAGGCCCCAGGTTTCATTTGGACTTCGATATATTTCGATAAATTTATCGATAACTAAGTTATCGGTCAAAATGTGGTTGCCCAAAAACCTTAAAATTTCCCTACAATATGGGTATCAAACGAAAGGTGAAGGCCCCAGATCTCATTTGGACTTCGATATATTTCGATAAATGTATCGATAACTGAGTTATCGGTCAAAATATGATTGCCCAAAAACCTAAAAAATTCCCTAAAATATGGGTATCAAACGAAAGATGAAGGCCCCATGTTTCACTTGGACATCGACATATTTCGATAAATTTGTCGATAACTGAGTTATCGGTCAAAATGTGGCTGCCCAAAAACCTAAAAAGTTCCCTACAATATGGGTATCAAACGAAAGGTGAAGGCCCCAGGTTTCACTTGGACATCGACATATTTCGATAAATTTGTCGATAACTGAGTTATCGGTCAAAATGTGGCTGCCCAAAAACCTAAAAAGTTCCCTACAATATGGGTATCAAACGAAAGGTGAAGGCCCCAGGTTTCACTTGGACATCGACATATTTCGATAAATTGATCGATAACTGAGTTATCGGTCAAAATGTGGTTGCCCAAAAACCTTAAAATTTCCCTACAATATGGGTATCAAACGAAAGGTGAAGGCCCCAGATCTCATTTGGACTTCGATATATTTCGATAAATGTATCGATAACTGAGTTATCGGTCAAAATATGATTGCCCAAAAACCTAAAAAATTCCCTACAATATGGGTATCAAACGAAAGATGAAGGCCCCATGTTTCACTTGGACATCGACATATTTCGATAAATTTATCGATAACTGAGTTATTGTCAAAATGTGAGGCCAAATACCTTAAAATTTACTAACAATATGGGTATCAAACGAAAGTGGAAGTCCAGAGGTTTTGTTTGGACTGCTGTACTTTTCGATATATTTATCGATAATTTCATAGGACATTTGACTAAAAAGTAAAAAATAAACATAGTTTAAAAAAACTAAAACTAACGCTTTTAGAGAGTATTGAACTAAAAAGTTGAAAATAATTTTAAAAACCCTACACAGTAGTATTGTGGAAAAAAGCGTGGTCCGCTTTGTGCCATAATTTTCGTATATCGAGCGCTCGACGCTTTTCCCACATAATGCTAGTTTCTTTACTACGCTTTCATTAGCTTTACTTGTACATACATTCATATGTATGTTTGCTTGTTTGTATGTAACTCTATTTCAGTCTGCCCGATAGTGGCATATGACTGTCACAAAAACCTAGAAATGTGCCTTCAATATGGGTGTCAAACAATAGGAGGTTGCATTTGGACTTCGATATATTTATCGATAACTAAGTTATCGGTCATAATGCCTACAATCTGGTTATCAAACAAAATAGAAGTTCTACAGGTTTCTATTGGACTTTGGAATATTTCGATATATTTATCGATAACTGAGTTATCGGTCAAAATGAGGTTGTCCAATAATATTCAAAATTGCCTACAATATGGGTATACAATATGGGCCCAGAGGTTTCGTTTGTACAGCGGCATACTTCGATATATTTATCGATTACTTCATAACACATTTAACTAATTAAAAGTAAAAAAATAAATAAAGGTTAAAAAGCGAAAACACACGCCTTTAAAGAATATTGCACTAAAAAGGTAAAAATAATTTAAATAAAAACGAAGATTATGGAACAAAGCGGACCACGCTTTTTCCACAATACTACTGTGTAGGGTTTTTAAAATTATTTTCAACTTTTTAGTTCAATACTCTCTAAAAGCGTGAGTTTTAGTTTTTTTAAACTATATTTATTACATTGATTTTCCCTACCGGCACCTTCCATTTTAGCCAACCAACTTTCAATTTGGTTAATATATAATTTTTTTTTTCTAAATAATTCTTCATTTTTAGTTTGGGTAAGTTCATTTGAGGAGCTTCAAACCAAAACGCAATAAGTGTACACTAATTCAGTATATGTATATTTATTGCGTTTTGGTTTGAAGCTCCTCATTTATGTTTTTATGGAAAAACTCAAATGTCTGTTTAGAGGAAATTGCTTAGCATTGAAGTTGTTCGAAAGCATTGGGCTCCATATAATTTGTTCATATGACATTGTGCAACGTGGTATAAAAGCGCATGAAAACGAAGTATGCGCATACGTTGTTGTCTTTTTGGCTGCCCGCAAGCTACTGAACAATGCGACGCTAGCAGATGGTCAGTTGACTTTTGCGCTCTTACTACGACAAAACGAGAGAGTATAGCAATCTGTGTGAGTTGAGCGTTGCACCACAGTGCCATGAAATCACGGTTGCCACTCGAAAAAAAAAATCTACCAAAATCTGAAAAAAAATCTACCAAATGGAAAAAAAACTACCAAATTTTATTTTCAGGTATTTTCATGTATTAAAATTTTTTTTTTTTAATACAAAATAGTATTACATACATGTAACATGTAAGATTAACAAAAATTAGTTTTGAACATTTAGAAATAGAATTCATTTTACATTTACGAATTTATCATTTTGCGTTGTTGTCTCTTCGCTAAAGTTTTTATCATATTAAGATTATATATTTAGTGAAAATGTAAAGTAAAACATACCCATTGCCTTCTTTAGTTACTTCAGGATCAGCTCCACTATCGGGTTTCGTTTTTTTTACTAAAAATCTGAAAAAATTAAAAATGCACATGTACATACATACATATGTACATGTGTACTGCCATCCTTAGCGAGAAGGCAGCAAAATTAGAAATTCTTGCCAAGGACGGCAGTGCATGTTCATATTAAGTCACTGAAATGTAGAAAGGCATTCTACTCTGAGATTATTTGAAGAAACACTTACTTATCCATGCTGCAGAATATATTCAACTTCGGTATTCTGGTAGTAATGAATAACAGGAACCAATTAAAAAAACTTGGCACGACTTTTCCCATTTAACGCGTTGTTTCTTCTTTTGTCTTTGACAATTCAAACGAATGCGAATGTAAAAGAGAAACTACGAAAACTGTAATATGGTTGCCGGCTGGGCCAAAATGAAATAAAGTTGCCGTCTGGTACCAAATTAGAATACACTGCTAAAAATTGTATCCTCATTTTAAAATTGTTACCTTTTTGTTGGAAAAACTTTATATGATTTCTGAGCAAAAAAAACTACCAAATCAGAAAAAAACTACCAAACTACCAAATTCGAAAAAGTAAGAAAAAAACTACCAAGTTTGGTAGAAAACTACCAAGTGTGGCAACCGTGCATGAAATGGCATATCTGATCTACGGTAAGCCACTGACCCTATGTTGGTAGCCCGCGTATGCACCCACTTTAACTCCTATAGTCAGAGCAGTGGAGACAGAACACCACCCTGAGGAGTTCCTCTCCACGGGTATACTTGAGAGGAAAATGTCTCGGAGAGGGCGCCGTGAATCGATTTCAAACCGAAATTAAATCATTTAGAATGACAACTGGCTTTTAAATGAGCAATTTGCATCTTTTGGAAAACTGTTTAATAAGATTTTTTTTAAGATGTTGGAACGGAAATGAAGTTGTAACAATTATGTTTTCAATCAAAATATAGCTGGATAAATGAAATAGGTATTACATATTTATTGGGCAGGTGAGAAAAATATCTATATTTTGATTATTTATCTAAAATTCATGTCAATGCATTTTTCACTGAGCACTTAATGTGCCGGATTAGTATTTTTATTCAACTGAAACCGAAAAAGATTTTCAAAACATAAAGGTCAATTGATATGTGACGCAAAAGCCGAAAAGGGGCGACAGGTAGGCAAACATTAAATGAAATGAGATTATAGCAGATTAAGGTGTTCAAAATAAATTCAAATTAATGGGAAGTATGGAATTGAAAAAAAATTCAATTAGGTTGTGGTGTGAAAATAGATATAGTATTGAATGTATGTATGTACATATGTATGTATGTACATATGCACAGCAGCCGATGAGTGCCCATAATAGATTTAAGGGTCGAACTCATTTAAATCTCAACAGAAAACATAGGGTGACAAGAATATATTGAGAAAAATGGAATGTAGTGCGCACAAAACGGACACTTACAAGACTTATATGTATGTAAATATGTAAATTTGTATGCACATACATATATGAGGTGTATATTTGTATTTGCGTCATTTGGTGGCACATTGCAGGTTTTCGTGGGAAATGCAATAAAAAAGGGGTTAAAGAAAATGAACGATCTCTAAAAAGGCGATAATAAATGCTTCATGAGGCGGCAGCACATATGTATAAACGAAATGTGTTGCGCATCCAACAAATAAAACAACAACAATACTAGTAATAATGATGTCAATGTGTGGAAGTGTAGCAGCATTTGTATGTTTAAGAGTGAGATTTAAAACGTACATAAAATAATGCATGTACATTAGGGGTATGACATTTTTCTAACACCTATTTTACATGGCACCACGTGATGAGAAATAGTGAAAATATAATAACTGCATTTTATTGCAAAAACTTCACGCAGAAATAAAAAATTAAATTTAAATGCAAATTCCATACATTTGCCAAATTAAAAGGCAATGAACTTATTTGCGCCTTTTTTTGTTCGTTTTATTTTGCTCGTCTTTCGTATTTTATTTGTATTTCTGCACAACACATAGTCCAGGTTCAAACAGAGCAACTCGGTGTTGCTATTATCGGCGATTCTCTTTTGGTGTTGCTCAAGCTCAAAGTTGTCCTGTTTGAACTCGACATAACGATTATTAGAGCAAATGGCTTATGAAATAATCAAAGCGCGTGTCATCAACTTGCCAATTACATATAAGGTTTGTTTATTGGGCTGCTCTAGCTTACGCCAGATTGAGATATTTCACAAAATTGTGTTTAACGAACACTTTTCTTGCTCTAGGTTGCTCTATCTTTTGTTTCATGAGTACGCTCAAAACAAAACTAGAGTAATCCAGATCACAAATTTCTGCTCTAGCTTTTTTTATGGAGTAAGTTAGAGCAGAGAAGCAATTGTCAGTCAGAAAAAAATTAATTTTTGAAAACTTCAAAAAAATTAGCTTACAAGAAAGTCAATGTTTTTGTATACGTGAATTTGCATTAATTTTGAAGATTTAAACAAAAAACCCAAATAAAAAGAAACTATCGAGATTCAAGTGTTTCATGGCATTTCTGCTCTGAGTTGCTCTATTTCTCTTTTGACAGCTGCCCTGCTCTGCTCTGCTCTAACCTGCTCTGAATTATTTTTTGGTCAGTAAACACACCTATAGTTTGCTTTTGGTCTCTTATCTTTCGATGTGCCAGTTTTAATAATGTCTTTTAAAAAAAGTGCTGATGAAGTTTTAAAAAATGTAAGGCAATGGAAAAGTAACTTAACCATCTTTGAAAAATCCAAGAATAAAAGAAGAGATATTAATAATATTGAAAAAGCTTTAAGTGAACTGTGCAAGATTCCAAAACAGACCGCTATAATAGGAAGATATAATGAGTTAGCGAAAACGGAAAAATTAAAAAAGAAAAGATGCCAGATTATTACAAATGAAATGATTGATTTGTGGTCTAAACTAAACTTTTCAAGCATAAGACGTTCATCTATAGAACGGAAAATAACCAAAATTTTAAATGATTATTCAACATTTCTAAAATATCCGGGTGGAAGAAATGTCCTATTGAGGTTCAACAAGTTATGTGATATAACTAATTTAAAAGGTATTTGGCTAAGTACTGAGGACAAAGCGTTATATCAACTTCAAATATCTACGAATGGAGAAGTTGGATACAGGACATCTAAAGCTCTTGTTGTGCATCCCTCCAAAGGTGCTCTTTTTAAACAAAATGATGAAGAAAATGTTAAAAGCACCTTGTATATTAATGAAAATGAACTCGACAGTTCTACATCATCAACCGAAACTATCCAGCAATCGTACAGCCCATCTGATTCTGAATATGAAGCTCCTTCAAGAATCAAACAAGTGAAGTGTTCAACTAAAGCGGCAGTGGCAATGGTTACTAAAGCCAGTGTTAGCACCAAAAATGCCGCTAAAATATGTAATGAGTTGGCAAAAGAAGGAATTGATTTAGCAACACCGTCACAATCTGGTATTTACAAAGCATCGATAAAAGCAGCGCAACGTTTGGAGGAAAATTATAAAACTGTTTTAAGAGATGATATTTGGTGTGTTCATTTTGATGGCATAAAATTTGGGAAAAACGAAGTGCAGACCGTTGTGTTGACAAATGAAACAAAAGAAGTAAGGGTAGCGGTCATGGTTCTTGAAAACGGAAAAAGTTTGACAATTTTTGAAGGTATCTATTTATTAATATATTTTTAAAGCTTTAATTAATTTTTTATAAATTTCGAAACAATTAAGAATGTCCTGGATAAATTTCAGCTGTGGAATTCCGTTAAAATGATAGTTTGTGATACAACAAACGTTAATAAGGGAAAAAATAATGGAGTCGTAAAGTCACTACCGACATGTTTTGAGAAAAAAGGTTTGTCCTCGCCGCAGTATATTGGTTGCCAGCATCACGTGCTAGATTTAATTTTGAAGCATGTAATGGATGAGTTACTTGTTGAAGAGTCAATATCGCCAAACATCTCTTAAGATATTTTTTCCGAATTGATTAATAACTACGACAATCTGAAACAAAACTACAAACAAACCAGAGATAAATTAGAAATAAAATCTATAAAATGGCGTGATGATATGCAATTTTTGTATGAACTAGGACAAGGTTTTAAACACTACCAGATAAACAACAAATTTCCATACATAAAATTCAAAGTTCTTCCATCGCTCAGCAATGCTCGCTGGAATTCAAGAGCTATTCTTGCGATTTTAACGTTCATTCTCATTCCTGAACACAGAATAAAACTTTTGCCAATTTGCCAATTCATATGCAGTTCATGGTATGACGTATGGTTCTCTGATCACCGTTTCCAAATAAATGATTTAGCAAGTTTGGAAAAATCCGTAAAGCAATTTAAAACTGCTCATAAGTGTTTTCTTAAACACTGGGTAAAGGAAGATTCTGTCATTTCGAATTTAAAGCGAACTAATATCTGCGCTGAAAGAGCCATTAAAGTCATACAGGAATTATACCCTAATTGTAAATCTGATTCTACTTTAAATCTTAAATTTATCTCATCTAATATGAAAATAAGTAAATAAATAACTACAAATTTATAAACAATTATTGCATAACAACCTAAACATTCCGCTGTTGTAAATGAAAATTTGACTGCTTCTTGCTTGCAGATAACATTCAAATTTTATTTTTTGTTTCTGCGTGAAGTTTTTGCAATAAAATGAAAAAATAAAAACGCAGTTGTCATTTTATCACTATTCCTCATCATATGGTGCTATGTAAAATAATGTTTTCCAAAAAATTGTTAAAAGTCATACCCCTAATGTACATATGAAGGTAATAATCTCTATCTCTACAACATATTATAAAACAAAGTCACTTTTTCTTTCTGTTTTTTCCCTTGAATGGCTAAATCTTGAAAACTAAACAACGGATATTTATGCGGTTTTTTTTAATAAATAGATTGGTTGAAGAGGAAGGTTTATGTCATTATAACGTGAAGAAATATATAAAGGGGGCGTGGCAATCGGACAAAATGTGGTAAAAAACCATACATTTTTTGTTTACACAGCCATAAATCCTAAACGAATCCACCGATTAAAATGAAACTTACTTGAAGTTAAACTTTGAAATATTTACTTTCGTTCTGCATCAAAAAAAAAGTTGCTTCATATCTTATTTAACCAAAATTGTTTAAACAAAATCAGCACTTTTTCCAAAAAAGCTGTTTGGTTGTTTGTTCGCTGTTAAACGAATGAGCCATTAGAACTTGACAGCGAATAAACACACAAACAGCGTTATGAATGAGGTGGGGTGAGATCGTATGGTGAAAGAACGCTGTTTGTGTGTTTGTTCGCTGTCAACCGATTATGCGGGAATCTCACCCCACCTCAATCATGTTGAATTAGATCGTATGGTGAAAGAACTCGATACGTATGTATGTAAGTACATATGTACGAATCTCTCGCATAATTAAATTTCGGACGTATGTATATATTTCCGTGCGAAGCCGGAGCGGGTTGCTAGTAAAGCTTTCGGCAGAATCAGTCCGCCAATACGTCAGCTGCGTCACGTACGTCAATTTTAGAGCAATTTCTACTTTGACGTATCCGTCTTATCTGGCGTTACGCATACAAACATCCGCAGTCTACTTTGCTGTCAGTTATTTCGACGTACGTGACGTACGTCACGGATTGATTCTGCTGAACGCTTAAATAATAAATGGTCCTGCTGCACTTGTCGTTCACGCCTGTTGCAAGTGTTGCAACAATAGCAGATTTCCTCCCGCAACACCACATTCTCTCGTAGATTGTGCTTTAAAAGGCGCTCTTGCATGAATTGTCTTTATTGCGGCAATTAACGACAACAAAACAAATTGCCGCCATTTTCTGCCTTATTTGCTGATTACATACAACTTCAGCTCAAACTTCACACCCCCAACACTGAATTTGCTTTTGTGCAAAATGCAAATGCAGTTCCTACTTATGTACGTACATATGTACATGGAGACATACATATGTACATACAAGCGGTATATGTATACACGGGAGGTGCGAGGGTGCTTTTAAAAGTTTCCGAAAACGGGAGAAAAACTACAAGTAGTTTAAACAAGTGCCGAAGGCTTCATACCTTTCATGAGAATGTGTAACATTAATTAAAACCTCTATAAACTATAAAAAATTAACGGTCTTTCGCTGTTAAATACAAGTTATGTGCCTAGAGGTGGGTGCGTGCAGGAAAAATTACTAAAAACGGCACGCACTAACACGCAGGGAAAAAAATAAAACGGTATTTTATGGTTTTAATTTTATTTTTGTATATACATATTTGTTAATGTACTTTGTACTTGGTATGTACTAGAGGTATACGCCGTCAAATTTGTCGGCGGCGGCGGCGTAAGGCCCATTTTATAGCGGCGGCGGCGGCTAGGCCGGCGCGGCGCGCCGCCGGCGTGCGCCGGCGTGGTGGTATAAAAAAATTGCATGTTGAATTTAAAAACTCCATAATTTCAATTGTTGGGATTTTTATTGAACTGACAAAAAATGTTGGGTACATTTTTTATGTAATGTAAATGAAAGTAACTTTAAATGTTCCACGTTTTATAATATAATATAGAAGAATACTAAAAACATAACGCATAGCAGTCTTTTAATCATATTCTTACACTGAAATAACTATGTTACATATTGAGTCTAGGACTAAAATTATGTACATTAACCGAAGGCTTTGTTATGATCACTACAATATGCATGTGTGATTTAAAAAATATGTTTATAGTGTAATATTATATCAATTCAGTCTTTGTATACATCTATATATATAAAAATGAAATGGTGTATAATTGTAACGCTAAAACTCGAAAACGGCTGAACCAAATGAAATACTTCCTTTGGGGGATTTGTTTGTTATTACCACGCGCAGGTCATGTCTTAAAATCAGAACAAAATATTAAGGGGGCGTGGCACCTCCCATACAAACTGAATTTTTCAAGTTGAATATCTTCAAAAGTTTTTAAGGTAGGAACATGAAAATTGGTACAGAGCTACAGGATAACAGCACCACTCTCACCTATAAAACCGGGGGTTATCCAATAAGGGGGCGTGGTACCTCCCATACAAACTAAATTTTTTAAGCAGAATATCTGTGAAAGGGTTCAAGGTAGGGACCTGAAAATTGGTATAGACCTATATGGTATCAAAAGCCTTCTTACACATAAAAGAAGGGGTAATCGGAAAAGGGGGCGTGGCACCTCCCATACAAATTGAATTTTTCAAGGTGAATATCTTCAAAAGTGTTTAAGGTAGGAACATGAAAATTGGTATAGAGATATAGGATAACAACACCATTCTCACCCATAAAACTTGGGGTTATCGAAAAAGGGGGCGTGGTACCTCCCATACAATCTTTAATTATTTTGGTTGTTAATCTATATACATATATAAAAATGAAATGGTGTCCAGTCGTCACGCTAAAACTCGAAAACGGCTGAACCAAATTATATACTTCCTTTGGGGGGTTTGTTTGTTATTACCACGCGCAGGTCATGTATTAAAATCAAAACTAAATATTAGGGGGGCGTGGTACCTCCTTTACAATCTTATTAATTCCACCATATTTTATATCTCATCTTATTAATTCCACCATAATTTATAGGTATCTCCTTTTTGTTTATTTCCCCCCTAGCGCGATATTTTCATTCTGTGTTGAATTGGTTTTTGTCGTAGCTGCGTACAAGCCAATTTTTCAGAAACAGATGTCGCTGCATGGTTCAACGCAGTGTTCAAATTGGGTCGTTTTTTTTTGGGTTTCATACTAAACACATTAAAATGTTAAGAAGTTGCGTCGTTTTTTTAATTTTTTTTAACGTATTACCATCTTGAATGCATATATATTTTTTAATAATCAAAAAAAAGCATTGTATTTAAAATTGATTTAATGAAATTTGGTATTAAACGAAAATTCTTTGGGTATTTTTGTTTTAATATTGTGTATACCACGGATCTACGTGAAAGCGCACCGACTTCTGTTGGTGAAGTCTTAAGGTACGGGTACATCTAACGACACGACTCGACACGACCAAATAGTTGCCTATTTGATCAACATTGTTGTGTCGCGTCGTGTTGCGTGGTGCTGCTGTCGCTAGGTGTACTCTGCTACATATGCATCTCCCATACAAAGTTTTTTCTCCAAGGTGAATATCTCTAAAAGGGACCTGAAAATTAGTACAGAGCTATAGGATAACAACACCATTCTCTCCCATAAAATTGGGTGTTAACCAAAATGGGACGTGGCACCTCCCATACGAATAAAATACTTCATAGTCCATATCTCGGGAAGTATTTAGGTTAGACCACTGAAATGTCATGAGAAGTTAAATAAGATTAATCCCTATCATCTCCAAAAAAAACTGGAGATAAACAAAAATGGGGCGTGGCACCTCCCAAACGATGGACACATTTCATAGTCCATATCCCTGAAAGTATTTACGTTAGACCACTGAAATTTGGCAAGGGGTTATATGGGATCGATCCCTACCACATCCAAAAAAAAAACTGGGGGTAACGAAAAAGGGGCGTGGTACCTCCCATACGAATGAAATACTTCATAGTCCATATCTCGGGAAGTATTTAGGTTAGACCACTGAAATGTCATGAGAAGTTAAATAAGATTAATCCCTATCATCTCCAAAAAAAACTGGAGATAAACAAAAATGGGGCGTGGCACCTCCCAAACGATGGAAACATTTCATAGTCCATATCCCTGAAAGTATTTACGTTAGACCACTGAAATTTCGTGAGGAGTTAAACAAGATTAATCCCTGCCACCTCCAAAAAAACTGGGGATAACGAAAAAGGGGGCGTGGTTCCTCCTATACGAAGGAGATAGGGATATGGATTAAAATAGATATAGGGATCGGGTTAGAGAAACATGCAGGGAAATAAATTTGTGGCAGGACAACGTCTGCCGGGTCAGCTAGTTGTTAACATAAAAGTAAAGCTATTGTAATGCTTACATTGATAGAAATTTACTTAATTAGTTTAAAAAAAAAAATTTGTACCATTTCACTTCTTTGTACAGTTGTTGTTGTGTATATCTTATGTTTATAAAGTTGTATGTGTCTCTTTTCATAGCGAAAAATAATCATTTTAAATATTCTACACAAGACTCGTAGTTGCCATGGGTAAAAATTGTTTTGTTAATGTTGTGAGGGCTTAGCTGTGACCGCTTATTTGTGACTGTCAGACCAGCTATAGAAAAAACTCGCTCACTCGGCGTACTTGTTGCAGGATGCATACAACTTTTTTTGCTAGCTTGGATAGCAAGGGCATTGCAGCCGCCTTTTCCCTCCAAAACTCTAAAACATTCTGATTGGAGGACAGACTTAGCAGCAAATGACATTCTGCTTCTAAATTAGAGTTTTTCAAACTCGAAGAATACCGCTTGGCAAGTTTCAATATTTTAGAAGAAGGTGAAGTTTCTTCAGAATCGTTTACACTATTTCCGTTTTTTGATGAATCACCAACAAGGCTTTTATACATCTCTATCAAAAACTGTACTTCTGTCTTACATTTGCTTTTGCAGTATTCTGTAACACAATCTAATGTGTTAAAACGCGGATCCAGCAGCGTTGCGCATACTAAAATATCAGTTATTGGAAATCTATAGTCAAGTTTACTCTTCATATTTTTTTTTATTTGTTGCAATAAATGATCGTGACAAAAGCTGAAATTATTCTGATTTAAATCAGTGTCATCGTTTTCAGATAATATGGATAATATCTCAGTTCGAATGATTAACGCAAGAGAAATCGATGGGTATGAGTCCCCAGAAAGAATATTGACAGCATCTTTGAATTTTTGCAAAAAGTCTCTTAATTTATACAATAGTAGTACTTCCGTTTCGAGTAAAATTAAGTCACTTTTATTACAGTTTAAAAGAAGTTTATTAATGGCAGCCCTTTGAGATCCAAGACTATAAAGTAATGATAAGACACTGTGCCATCTTGTAGATATCGAATTTTTAAGGGTGATGTTTCTCTTATCCACCAAACTGCCATGCAAGTCATTGGTATTATTTATGTTTCTATATACTTCCAAGGACACATCATCAAGGGGACCGAACCCTTCGTCGTAGTCGACCCATGAAGCGTCTTCTGAAGCCAGGAGTTCTTCCAAGTTATCAATTTTTGACAAAATCTCTTTTTGTATGGCATCGGCCTGTAACTTCAGAGTATGTGTTTTGAAACGTAGGGCTCGCGCGATTTTTTTACACTTTAAAATTAGACGATTTATTTCTGGAACGGAATCATACCCATCTACCGTAAGCAAATTGTGAAGCCCATGCCCAATACAGAAGTGGTTGTTAAGGTCGATGGCTTTCTTCATATTACTGCCTTGGTCAGTGACAACGAAATTCGAACCAAGCTTTACGTTAAAGTATTCAGTTACTTCCTCAATCTCCTGCAATATGTTGTTTCCTGTATGGGACTTTGAGACATATTTTGTTTCTAGTGTGAGACTCGACATAGCGAAGTTTTTTGAAAGGTAATTAAAAGTAAAAGTTATATAATTACGCCTACAGTAGTTATCCGTCCATAGATCGAAAGTTAAAGCAAAATGTTCCATCCCAGATATTTTTCCTTTAACGACTTTTAAAACGCTTTCATAAACATCATCCAATGCTGTTGTTGCAATTGTTTTATAATGTGGTATATCATTATCGTTTACTACTACATGGTATTTTTTTTAAAAAGTCTTTTATTCCA
Organism: Campiglossa producta; assembly: GCA_964058755.1. Taxonomy (NCBI): domain Eukaryota; kingdom Metazoa; phylum Arthropoda; class Insecta; order Diptera; family Tephritidae; genus Campiglossa; species Campiglossa producta. The sequence continues at coordinate 93,049,567 of CAXKVI010000003.1, read as the reverse complement.
TTGTGTGCAATTGTATGGAACGGTAATAAATCACGTGCCATCCATAAGGCTAAGTCCCTTCCCAACATCCATTTAGAATCAGTTGAACTTTTTTTGGACATTTTTGAAAAAAATTTGTCAGTGTAGATGAAGAAGTATTTTCTGCATCAAAGTGACGTATATTGTGCTCGTTTTTTAAATGACGTGTTAAATTCCCTGTTGAGACGTTCTTGCTGTGTGAAATACAGCTGCTAGATCCATCATCTTTTGCACTTTGGTATTTGTTTCTTTCAGGGGTCAACTGCTAATAAATTATCTAAAATTATGGGGGAGGACTCTAAAGACGGGGTTTGGCCTCAGGATCACGAATCCGGAAGCGCTTTTTAGGGACGGCCTAAATAAATTACAATCACATGAAAACTTACAACTTTGATCGCAAATATGTAACTCAAAATAATAATAAAAAAGCGCTTCCGGTTTCGTGATTCTGAGGCCAAATCCCGGCTTTTAAGCCCTCCCGCCGCCGCCGCGCCGCTAAAAAGGCTATTCGGCGGCGGCGCATCGAAAATGACTTTTGTCGGCGGCGGCGGCGGCGTTTGACGGCGGCGGCGGCGGCGTTTGACGGCGGCGTATATCTCTAGTATGTACTAATACATCTAAAGCTTATAAGGTATGTATCGACCAGTGGGTGGCAGGTCGCCCTATTTCAAATTATATTTCAAAAACTCCCTATATAAAAATTTGATTAAATAGCACTCTCTTTAATACTTTTTTCCAGCACGGCTCTATCTAAGAATTTGATTCAAAAACAACCTATCTAGAACGTTTTTGAAAAATATTTTGAAACAGAGTGATCTTCAACTGAGTCGTTGATATATTTTTACACATATTTTTTAACTATTTATGTACGTACCTGTGGTTCAAAACACTCAGATTATATTAATTAATGGTTTATTTGCACAAATTAGTTAGGTTTACAAATATTTCGTTTCTTATTTGAAAGTTTATAGATTAAATAGTTTTAACTAGGCTTAATGGCGCGAAATCCCATTTTCAAAAACGAGCACATGGACACACTCGTGCGTGTTTCGTGTCACGGTCAAAAACACGCACGACGTCCACCTCTAATACAGCCCAACCTCCGTTTATAGGAACAATCGAGCTGAATGTAATATCGTTCCGATCTTGCTGGTTCCAACAAATGATTAATCCCGCATAAAATGGCGGCTGCACACCAAACTTCAGCCCGATATCTAAAAAACTGGGACAAGTTTGACTTCCAAACCAAGGGAAATTCCCTGTGTTGTAAGGAATTCCAGTTTTCCACAAGTCTACGGAGTGCTCCGACGAACTTAAGTGTTTTCTTTCATATCAGAAAAATGGTATGAAGGAAACTACAGAAGTCCCTTTTACCATTTCATGTCAATGAAAGGTATACAAATTTCTTTAACTAGACTAGTTTTTGGGTGGCAACAATTTTGCAAAAAAGTTTCGACGCCCTACTAAAAGCACAGCTTTATTCTGAACATTTCCATATTTTACGATATTACGTACAGTTTAAGACAGAAAAGTTCAATAAAGCTAAATTCGGCATCCCGTACTCAAACTCTTTCAAAAGCAGTGGGTGTTGAAACTTGTGGCAGTTACAGGGTTGCCACCTATTCCTTTGAATATTGATCACAGTCTCTATTGTTAAAGATATTTTGATTGTAACATTAGATAACTATCAGAATCCCTGAGTCGAGGCAGATTCTACAGAATTACACAAGAAAGCAACTCGCGATTCATCAAAAATATTTGCATTTCACATTAGAGAATGAAATTGGAAATCGATTGAAGGATTATGATTATGACAATCATGTCTTATTTTGTTTGAGAACTCTTTGTTTCCCAAGTGTTTCTCGAGGTGTCATCTAAAGATAGAGATTCGATCCGCCTACTACCAGAAAATACTATCTCGAAAACCACTTGACTCATTTCGATGTTCATATGTATTTCAAGATCTTGTTTCTAGGTGTTGACAAACGGGAGGTTTTACAGGGTTGCCAGCTATTTAAATTTTCATAAATTGGATTAGATATTCATCACACGAGTCGTATTTTATATTTAGCATATCCGCTATCCTACTCGAATGTGTTGGTGGGAAGTTTCCTTTTATCAAAAAAAAAAAAACATTTTTCTGAAAGTTATATTCAGTTCTACCCTCGCACAAGCACCGCACTTAACGGACCGCATGCCAGCACATTGACACGCCCACTCACAAATCATGCTGTTTATTTACAAATTAATGATTATTAATACATGCCACACTCTTCTCCCAAATTTATAAGCCATTGATTCTTATATTCAAAAACCTCAGTAGATATATCTGTATCAGGGTTGGGCATTTTTGCACTACCACTAATTTTTTAGTGATTATTTCTTCAGTGATAGTTAAAATCAAAAATCACTATCACTAAATTTTTAGTAATAGTGGGGGTCGACTTTATAATAATACCCTACCATTGTGAAATTACCAACGAAACTTGGCATAAACATTCAGAAAGACTTCCTTTAACTCAATTTAACAAAATTTTACCAAAAACCGGGTCCGAAAATAATAATAAATAAAATCAGTGGTTTTTGATTTTGACTATCACTGAAAAAATGATCACTAAAAAATTAGTGGTAGTGCAAAAATGCCCAACCCTGATCTGTATACATATATTTATATATATATGTACATATGTGAAATGGCTGAATTTTCGCCATTGCATTAGTGTAATCAAGCATTGTTTTGTTATTGTTATTATGATGCTACCAATGTTAACATTTATGAATTTTGATTTTTTCATGAAATTCATAAAAAGCTTTCATTTGCGTAATTTGTTGAATAATTTTATCTGTTGCAAGCTTTTGTTGCAAACAGCAAGCTGCCACAGCAACGGAATTACTGCCAGTAAATTTAAACTTTTTTTTCTTAAATATTTGTTTTTGTTTTAAGCCCATTATATTTATCTGTATATTGGGTATTCATTGCACTCAAATATTCGTATACAAAAATGAAAAAAAGCCAATAAAGAAAGTTAATTGCCCATGGCTTTGCAGTGCAATTGAATTTAAAATTTAAATTTTAAATGCTTGCAACTCATCGGCTCGATAGCCTTACTAAAAAAGTTCCGATAGCGTTAATACATTATGAATTTGCAAAAATGCCAAATGATGAGTAAGTAATACAGGTAAGTGAGTTTCATTTATTAATTAATATTTTTATTTTTTCATTGGTTTTATAGAATGCGAAACAGTTGAGTGATTGTTAATTATGTATTGAGTAAGGGTAAAAGGCAAGGTTAAAATGTTTATGGTAATTTAAACGAAAACTTAAATGCAACAAATGCAAATAATTCTAAGCTCTAACTACGAAATATTTTTCAAAATGAAAAAAGTCGATAGCAAGGCATTTGGCAAAGGCAAACCAAATGTATTTTTCTGACAAGCTTTTCATGGCAGAAATACACTGGGAGAGTTTGCCAAACCACTGCCCAGGGATGACCCCGCTTAGTTGTTCGGATCCTATTTTTTTTTTTTTGGAAAAATTGGTCCTTGAAATTTTGCATATATGTTATCTGTGAGCTAGTTAAGAAATATTAAAAGGAGAAGTTGATGTCGGTGAACCGATGGGGTACCTCTTTTGGACCTATAAAACAATTTGACTTCACATTTTAATTTCAATTTGACTACAAATTTTAATTTCACGAAACTTGTCAAATAAGTTACTCGTATGAGGTATGGACAAAAATATTATATAAATGTTTAACTAGTTGACATATCCTAGAGGACAGGATCCAATTCCATAGACTTTTTGTTGGCCAGCAGTTTATTAATACAATCAGTGTTGGTATAAAGCCTTTCACTTTTCGCGGAAAAAATAAACATGAACCTTCTGTAATTGTTAATTTGAGCTTCCTCAGCATCTCTTAAAGCATTCCAGTAGGTAGTATCACAGCATCAATTACAAAGTATGTACTACAAAAAAAATGTTTAATACACTTTTACAGCGACCTAGTAGAGGTTGTTTATCTGGTCGAGTTATACACGAAACACCCTACAAACGATTTGTTACACCCCCAAAATCTGGTTTTAAAGCCAAAAACTGTTTTTTAAGAGTTTTTGTTGGAAAAAAATCATTAAAATTAAAATTTTCAACCGACTTTAAATTCTCAACGGTTTTGTGTAGAGAATTGTTGCCACTTTCGAAATTTATATAGTGTTTTGTTCATTTGATAATAGTCTAAGAGCTGGCAACATAAAAAATTTGGTCACTCGGTGCAAGGTCAATTTTGACATTGATCGACTCGATTGTTACCAAGTAGACGTGAGCCAGATCGTCAGAACTCCTACTGGAAGACAGAGGCGGGTATAGGGGGTCAAAGTTGCAACTTTTTCGCGAAAAAAAGTCATAAGGTGCAAGGCTGAAATTTTGCACAGTGGTCGGGGATGTCATAAGAAAGAAGAAAAAAAATCGTCAGAACTCTAGGTGGAAGACAAAGGGTCGTCAGAAGTCCATAATGTTGTGAAAAATATATAACTATAGCTCGCCTGCAATTTTTTTTATCTTGAAGTCATATTTTTATATACTTGGCTTTACTTTATGATAATATAATCTCAATGAAACCATTTCACGCAAAAACTAATAAAATCGCCAAAACCGTTTTTGAGAAAACCGCGAAATAACCGCGTTTTTTTTAATTGATTTTTACACCACATGGCGTATGAGTAACAAAGAAATGCACTTTTAATTGCATTTCATGAGGGTCAGTGGGGACATATTTTAAAAATAAAACATGGAGGCGATGGAGGTTTAGCTCCTCTTTCAGAATATATAAATTTTTCCAAAATGTGACAAAACTGAGGTTTTCCGAAGCAATTAAAAAAACGCGGTTATTTCGCAGTTTTCTCAAAAACGTATTTGGCGATTTTATTAGTTTTTGCGTGAAATGGTTTCACTGAGATTATATTATCATAAAGTAAAGCCAAGTATATAAAAATATGACTTCAAGATAAAAAAAATTGCAGACGAGCTATAGTTATAGATTTTTCACAACATTATGGACTTCTGACGACCCTTTGTCTTCCACCTAGAGTTCTGACGATTTTTTTTCTTCTTTCTTATGACATCCCCGACCACTGTGCAAAATTTCAGCCTTGCACCTTATGACTTTTTTTTCGCGAAAAAGTTGCAACTTTGACCCCCTATACCCGCCTCTGTCTTCCAGTAGGAGTTCTGACGATCTGGCTCACGTCTAGTTGGTAACAATCGAGTCGATCAATGTCAAAATTGACCTTGCACCGAGTGACCAAATTTTTTATGTTGCCAGCTCTCAGTCTATAAGGGTATGACATATTTTTCACGCGAGAAGCTGAATTTTTTTTTTGGTTTTCCGGTTTCGATGTCATTTTTTTACCACTAATTGACAATTAATTAACCTTATTGAGCATTTGTGATCGAGAGGCATTCAATAATTAATTATACCAGTTTTTTTTTTTTTTTGGGAAAGGACTTCATATTTAAATATATGCAGTATAATCCAAAATCTAATTTTTTGGTATCAAGCGTCCTACAGGGGTACTATGTGTAAGAAAGCGGGTCGATTTCAAAATCACCTAAGTGACAAGAAAAATGGTATTTTAGGGATCAAAATAAGATACTTTGCTTCCTTAGCATACCTCTAAAACCAATTTTGATGTCCCGACTTTGTATTTCTGAATTTGAGCGCCAAAGTTTGGTAAATCCTAAGTTGACGCATTTATAGTGCCCCGATCGTGTTTAAATGTATAACCGACCCCCACTAACTTTGTAGGGCCGACCCACCCTTGGCATAATACATAATTAAAAATTGTACAATTCACAACATCTACTATTTCGCGCTATTTGTCTATTTTTCAAAAAATTAATATTGGAAACCATGGAAACATACAACGATAGACGAATACGACACTAGGCCGAATTACATTGAAGACGGCAACCACAAAGCGACATCTGTCATAATATTTTTATACACGTTCTTATGGCAGCGCATTTTTTGGCAGCTACACAGCAAAGCGACCATCAATCATAACTGCCGCTGTCGCCAGATTAAATCTATTTCTATTTTGACAAGCAGCAAAGCGCGATATGCTTCTTCTTAGCTGTCATTTGGTTTTCATCTCTGGCATTTATTTTATGTTTTTGGCGCCTTTCTGCAAATAAAACTAATTAAATTGTTTAAAACTATGGATTTTGAAGAAAAACTAATAGAAGAAGTGCGCAAAATGCCAGTTATTTATAATCTTGGCCAGGAGGACTACAAAAACATTAAAAAGAAGGATTTTGCATGGAAGGAAGTCTCATCTGCTATGCAATGTGACGGTAAGTGCAATTTATTGCTATTTCTTTGTTTATTTAGTACGTTTATACATTTTTTTTTTATAGAGGAGCATTGCAAGAAGCGCTGGAAGGGTTTGCGAGACTCATATAAACGCATCAAAAGGGCACAGTGCCTTGCTTCAGGTAGTGGCGCCCCAAGTCCAAAACGAAAATGGCGCTATATGGAAGCTATGTCCTTCTTGGACAATGTACAATCATCTAGAAGGTAAATATGCGGGTATCTGCTTCTTTTAGGTATCAACTGGTGCGTTTTGACCTCGGATTCTAAATCCGAAATATTTTATTCCTGTCAAGAGATATTTTCAAAGTTGTTAAGGTTTATTTGTTTCTAAGGTTTATTTGTTTAAATAAGAAGTGTTCTGCACATACATAAATATAATGGATCAAGATTGTGAAGCGCTTCCGGATTAACGATACCGAAGTCAAAACGCACCTGTTGATACCTAAAAGAAACAGAAACGTCTTAATTTTTTGACGTATTTCAGCAATTACGTTCTGTCTTAAGGCTTATTTAGACGGGTCGATTTTTTGTCGTTCCACCGTGTAAATATCAATTCGATCGAATCACACCTTGTATTTGAAGGTAGAATGGAAAATCGACCAGAAAAACCACTAGAAAATCGACCCGTGTAAATAAGTCTTTATACAAATAAAGTTAATAAATGTTTATTAAAATACTTTAATCTTCAGCACGATTGGAAATGATTCGGATTATGAAATTGACACTGAAGCAAATTTTACGCCCCCATCTTCAAAACAAGCAAAAGTTCCACCTTCAAATAACGATTCTCCACGCACAAGCGCAGGTGCACGCAAGGTTTGTATATTTCAGCATTGCATTTCAGTGAAGTCAGTAAGATGTTTTGATTTGAATTAATTTTCTTTCACAGTACACTCAACAAAAGTTCAACGACTTTTTGGAATTAGCTTCTCAAAGCATTACAAATACTTGTTCTGCATTTTCCAGTCAAGTCAAAGGATCGGATTCTACGTCTCTTCATTTCCAAACTTTGGCGGAGAAGATAAAGGAGGCTGGACTGGCAATGCACTTCGTTAACGACATTGAGAGTAAAGTCTCGGCGCTGGTATTCCTTGAAATAGAGAAGCACTTAAAACAAAAGTAATTTTTATAGTACATTTTTATATTTCACGAAACCTTAAACAAAGATACACATTGTATAAACTTAAGTATATTGATGGTTGTGCAACACTAGCTTTAGTTTATATTCGACTGAGCACCAGAAGTACATTATTCAGGGACCAGAAGTAACAGTTACTTTTATCAGAAACAATTCAAATATCTATTATTATTAAAAGTTTCAAATGTCAAGTACAAAGAAATTTTCTGAATTTTAATTGTAATTATCTGAATATTATTTCGTCCCGTTTCTGCCTTAACCTCGTAACTACACTTTTTGAGAAAACTCGTTTTTTATGTGAAAATGCCCTTAGGGCATCGAGAAATCCGAATCGAAAATCAGTTTGGTAAAATATATAAACCTAAGTGGTTTTTTGCTCGATCCAATACCTCGTATCTACATTTTTAGTATGCAATACTTGAGAATTTCAGTTGGTTTTCTTCGTTTTCTGAAATATTATTTTTTAGTAGATACGCGGTTGAGGCAGAAACGGGACGATTTGTAATTTTATGAATATAAATTGCAACTATTTCATTCATTCCTTTGACAAGCGAGTGACGATATTTGAATTGTTTCTGATAAAAGTAACTGTTACTTCTGTTCCCTGACATTAGATATTAGTTTATAAAAAAATTATCCATATAGTTGTAAACCAACTCTTTTTATTTAAGTTTTGAAGTCTGAGTACCTAAGGTACAAATGTTTGTATGGATTAATTTACAAAAATTCTGCCTTAAGGAGTTTGTAAACAGTTTTTATTAAATAAACACATTGATGAAATTAAAGACTGAATTTATTTGTTTCAGTAAAATATCGGGGCAGTGGCTGGTTAGTAACCCTATTACACTGGACAACAGTGAAAAATTTTCCAGACTTCCTTTAGTCTACTTAGCTTAAATTAGCGTGCTGATTACGAAAAAATTATTTGTTTCTTACTAACAGCTCTAGTTTTCGAGATATACACGATTTCAAAAAAAAAAAAGATGGCTCCACCTAATCATGTATATCTCAAGAACAAATTGAGCAATTCCAAAACGGTTCGAAAATTTTAAAAGCTTATAAAATTTGCTATAAACCATGCAGACAAATTTTTTCTCTAGGTCCTGTTGGTTCGAAGATAACAATCAATACGGATTTTTACATTTTTTTTTGCAAAAATGTGAACAAATTTTTATTTTGAAAGGAAGGATATCAAAAACTGTCAATATTTTTAAAGAATTTTTTTGTTTCCTGTAAGCTCTGTTTTATTACAAACCAAATGATCCATCATCCAAGAAAATCGATGGATTATTACAAAAGTTATTAACGATCGAACAAATATAGCCATATAACAAGTACCCTACAAGAACTAGTATATTTCTTGATACACTGTATGGATCGAGCCACCTTTTTCATTTTGGAAATCGTGTATATCTCAAAAACTAGAGCTGTTACAAAAAAAGTAAAATGATTTATGAAATCAGCACACACAATTACATCTAATGAGATAAAAATTTCTTTGGAAAATTTTGCAAAGTGCAAAAAAAATTAAAAGGATTTTGGCTAAACTAAAATATTCTACTGATTCCGATATCACATCTCAAAAACTAAAATTTCAAAATATATCGAAAACTGAGAAAAATGTATTCCGTATTCGTCCCTAGACTTTTCCTAATTTAAAGGGGGTAATCGGAAATTTGGTGAAAAATTTCGATTTTTCAATAGTTATTAAACGTTTTTTGGCATAGTGTCCAAAAAGTATGTAGATCTGCTTAAGTTCAGTTAAATATTTTGCCATTTATTTTAAAATAGTATTAGGGAAATTTTAAATATATATTAAGTTAATTACAACAACTTTGTATTGCTTCTAATATTGCATTTTAGTTTTTAGCATTTTAAAATAAAAATAATTTAAGTTTTTTATATGTATGTATGTATGTATGTATCATGACAAAATATATTTAATGTCATTAATAATATCTAATCTTATTTGTTTAAACATTAAAAGGCAGCTTGCTAAAGTTGAATACAATTTTTATTTTATTTTCTTTATTCTATTTTCATTCATTCATTCATTTCGATTTAATTTATTTTATATTATTATTTTTATTTGGTTTTATTTTTATATTTTTTGTCTGTTTTACGTTATACTATTTTATTTTATTTATTTCTTTTTTATATTAGTTATTTTATTTAATGCTGTTTTCTATTGAATTTTTTTTATTATTTTATTACATTTTGTTTTTAATTTTTTTACTTCATTTGATTTTTTTTATTTCATTTCCATTTATTTTATTTGTTATTAAATTTAATTTTTTTAATTTAGTTTAATTTTATATTCTTATTTATTATTTCTTATTATTTATTATTTCTTATAGCGACCTCTAATTGACAATAACAATATGAATTACCTCAAAAAATACCTCTGTAACTAGGGTTTATGACCCTGCGTGTACGAAAAGTTACATAAAGTTACAGCGCTATTTTTTTGCAAGGCTTATTTTCTCATCCCTTACTAACATTTTATGGGGTAAGACCCCGAAAACTACAATTTTTTTTAATTCAATCACCCTAATGTACATACATACATATGAGTGGAATAATGAAATAAAAATAAGAAATAACAAAATTCTGTATTTAAAAATAATATAAACAATGTTAAAGTGGACATGTTATTACTTTGAAAAGTGCGCACTTTAATCCCTAATTAAATTTTTAATAATTTTAAAATTTATAAAAATTTTTAATGAAAAATAATTAATAATTTTAAAATTTATCAAATTAACTCCTAATTAATTTATAAATTTTCAACTGAAAATTAATTTAAAATATAATTAATAGTTTTCAAAATTTAAATTAGTTTTAAAAATTTTAAATAATTAATTTAAAAACAAATAATTAAATTAAGGATAAAATTTTTATATGATTAAAATATACATATATAAATAACTATTCAACCATTTTTAAAAAAACCCATAAATTTTAAATTTATTAACTATTTCTCAAGTACAGAAAAAACGGCTTTCAAAATATAAATAGTATAGATAATGAAAAATATATTATAATTATAAAAAATTTCAATATAACTAAGAGATATACTATAGAGATCAATAAATATCTATATATATATAAATATAAATAGAAGATGATTAAATTAAATTAAATTTTAAGATCTATGCAGCCGCAATAACTATTTTAAATGTAACTTAATGCTATCCACTTCAGTAAATGCTGTTTTATCATCAACAGTGAAGGGCGCTTTACCAAGACGACTGAGTAGCACAACCTGCATGCCAGCCGGGTGCGCTGCTTCGGCCTCTGAAAGCGGAAAAAAATTAATAAAACAAAGTACAGCTTAAAATATTCACACACGCAATTACCTCTTTTAAGTACTGCTTAAAAACTCTTTAAGAACGTTTCGTAGTTCAAATGCTTGGGAGGAAGAACGGTTCACAACTCCCTGTTGGTAGGATTCTAAAGGATTTATTTCACTTCTCCACTGTCCAGGAATATCTCGGTTGAATTCAGTTCGATCCACCAACTCAAGCGTGAAGTAATTTCTATCATTATGTAGCATTAGAAAGTTGTGTAGAACGACTGTGGCTAAAACAATTTTGTCTGCATTCTTTGGAGAAGAGGATAGTGTTGTGAGCAATATTCGCCAACGGTTTGCTAGGATACCGAATGTATTCTCAATATGAACTCGAGCTTTAGACAATACAACATTGTACTTTTCTTTATCCGCAGTCAAATTTATACCAGGAAAGGGACGCATTAAATTTGTCTTAAGTGGGAATGCATTATCACCAACAAAGTAATATGGAAATCTGATAGATGTTCCTGGTAAACTGGCATAGTGAGGTACTTCTAATGTTCCATTCAATATTTTTTTTCCAAAAGAACTCCTGGCGAAGACTCCACCATCACTCTGACTTCCTAAAGCACCAACATCTACGTATATAAATGTGTAATTGGCATCGCATGCTGCCATAAGCACTATACTATGCGTTTTCTTGTAGTTGAAATACAGCGCTCCACTATTGGATGGACGGACAATATTTATGTGTTTGCCATCGATAGCTCCTATGCAATTGGGCATTCCAGTCTTAACAAAAAATTTGTCCGAAATTAATGCGAATTCTGCTCGATTTGGAGGTGATAAGTACACCCCATGAAGCTCCTCCCAAATGGCATCACATGTTTCATATATGATTCGCTGGACGGTTGACACGCCCATCTTGTATGTCCAAGCAAGTACGTTGAAGCTACACCCTTGAGCCAAGAACCTAAAATGTTATGTGATGATGAGTTCACAAACATATTTTGCCGTTTAAGGCCCAGATGCATAAAACTTTGAAGGATCCGTCTGTCTGTCATTTCCATACAAAGTTTTTGAAAGTACTTTGTACTTTGTATGGAAATGGCAGACAGACGGATCCTTCAAAGTTTTATGCATCTGGGCCTTTAAGGCTTATTTACACGGGTCGATTTTTGTCGTCCCTCTGCGATCAACCTTCCAAAACAAGGTGTGAAGCGATCGAATTGCTATTTACACGGTGGAACGACAAAAATCGACCAGTGTAAATCATCCTTTACTGAGACGCAATCAACTTACATTAATGTTAGAGCCAGCCGCGTCTCCGGACATATAGCTTTTCTGTTCGAGAAGCGGCGCAATCTCTCCCTGATTAGCGTTAACAATAAATTGAACTTTTCCACGCTCATCCGCGTCACTTTGAAGAAATGCTCCTCGTCCTTTTCTTGGAGCTGTTGGAAACATACATGAAAGAAACCCTCCTCTTCTCTCGTAAGATTTACAGGGCGAACCCACCAGCGCCTGTTGCTCATATTCAAATACATTTTGTTTGCTAAATAAGCAATATTTGCTATATTTCCCACACTTTTTACAAAATTGCAAAATAATTTTCCAATATCTTCCATTTTTATTAGAACTTTCACAAATTTATATTTTATTTTCACAATTTATCACAAATACAAAAGGAAAACAAAATCAGCTGTGCGTGACAGCGTTGCTATTGGTGCTGCCGCTTTCATTAAAATCAAGTAGCGCATGCTTGACCACAATTATCGTCAAGCTTTGCTAAATTGAGGTTGTGGTTTGTAGTCGCCGTCTTCAATGTAGGGCGCGCAACTCTTGTGAATTGTCCAATGTTTTCCATTAGTCAGTTTGTTTGAGCACTCTTATGTCATATAAAATGGAAAGGCCTTCTGAATTTTTAAAAACAGTTCTTAGTGTGTATGCATGGTTATGGCGTTGTGACTCCAAAAGGTTTTAGTAGTAAATATCATTAGTATGTATTCAAAGCCCACACGTAAGCGAATTCAATGGATTTATTATTTTAAATACATACTTCACTTAAATTTGAAATGGCATTAACTTAATTTTATGTCTTTGAAATATTTTAATTTAAAATATTTTATGTGGAGATGCATTTCCGACATAAAAAAAACGCAAACGTGAAATTTCGTTCGCAAAATTACAAATGCAGATGCTAAAAAATCAGTGGTCGGCAATTGGACTATTAGCGGTTAAGATAAAATTATCCAAACAAAAACGACGCGTAATTATATACATAGATTATAAAAGAAATTTATAAAAATATTGCGGTTAAAATACAGCTGAATATGACAGGAAACATTAACAGCCTACACAGAGCCAAAAGTGCCTAGTCGAAACGTCGGAAACGAAAAAAAAACTATACGCAAATCTCTTTGGTTTAAGAAGAAAATTCTTGTTAATATTATTAAGTGCAATATCTTTTTTATTTCTTTGCGATTTCTTTTTATATGTGTTACTAGCGGACCCTCACCCGCTTCGCTGGGTGAAATAAAAAGAGTAATGAAAGTTGTTCTTTGTTTTTTTTTTTCTTGTTTTATCACTTAATTCATGTTCTGCCATTATTTGGTGTTTTATTCTAATAACAATGTTTTATTTATTTTGACTTACTCTTATTATTGTAAACTAACAACTTATTCTAAAAGCTTCTGAAGCGGTGTATAAATATACAGTAACGATGGTTTCCCCACTTATATCTCTATCTTAAGGTAGGGACCTTAACCCCATTTAGAGACATTCAACCTCAAGAAATTAAGTTTGCGTGGGAGGTGCCACCCTCCCTTTTCACATATCCCCTACTTACGGTTTTGTTATCCTATACCGCTTTCCAGATCCTTACCTTAGACTCTTTCACAGATAATCTGCTTGAAAATTTAAGTTTGTATGGGAGATGCCACTCCATTTTTCTGATTACCACCCCCCCCCCCCCGCCCCCCCCCCGTTTTATGTGTGAGAATGCTTTTGATATCATATAGGTCTATACCAATTTTCAGGTCCCTACCTTGAACCCTTTCACAGATATTCTGCTTGAAAATTTAAATGGTATTACAGGTGACACGCCCCCTTTTCTGATAACCCTTTTTTGTGTGAGAATGCTTTTGATATCATATAAGTCTATACTAATTTTCAGGACCCTACGTTGAACCCTTTCGCAGATATTCTGCTTCAAAAAATTATTTTGTATGGGAGGTGCCACGCCCTCTTTTCTGATAACTCCCTTTTTTTAAGTGAGAATGCTTTTGATATCATATTCCGGGTAGAAAATCTGTTAATTTTCAGCACCTTCACATTACAGTCATCATCTCTATCTATTCAGCTATTACAACTCATGAAATTTGTTCGGCAAATGAACAACTTTAATTGAAATTCATAATCGTGGAAAAACTATCCTGGCGCTATATTGGAAAAACTAGGCCGGCCCAATATAGAAAAAATATTCAGGCCCTGGATTGGAAAAACTGAGCAGATGCAAGGTATGCAAAACTAGGCAGCCCCCTTACAGAATATACCATAAATTGCCCGTAAATTGAAAAACATACGCTTTCCATTCCAGAGCCCTGGCAGGCCCAAGGCAGAATTGTCTATTGTAGGAAAATCTAGCCAGCGCCTAGATTAAAAATAGATTTGCCTAGATTATTTTCTACCCGGGATAGGTCTATACCAATTTTCAGGTCCCTACCTTGAACCCTTTCACAGATATTCTGTTTGGAAATTTAGTTGGTATTAGAGGTGACACGCCCCCTTTTCTGATAACCCTTTTTTGTGTGAGAATGCTTTTGTTATCATATAGGTCTATACTAATTTTCAGGTCCCTACCTTGAACCCTTCCACAGATATTCTGCTTGAAAAAATTAGTTTGTATGGGAGGTGCCACGCCCTCTTTTCTGATAACCCCCCTTTTTATGTGTGAGAATGCTTTTGATATCATATAGGTCTATTCCAATTTTCAGGCTCTACCTTGAACCCTTTCACAGATATTCTGCCTGAAAAATTTCGTTTGTATGGGAGGTGCCACGCCCCTTGTTCTTATAACCCCTCCTTTTTATGTGTGAGAATGCTTTTAATATTATATAGGTCTATACCAATTGTCAAGTTCCTACCTTGAACCCTTTCATAGATATTCTGCCTGAAAAATTTAGTTTGTATGGAGGTGTCACGCCTCCTTTTCTGATAACCCCCCTCTTTATGCGTAAGAATGCTTTTGATATCATATAGGTCTAAACCAATTTTCAGGTCCTTACCTTGAACCCTTTCACAGATATTCTGCTTGAAAAATTTAGTTTGTATGGGAGGTGCCACGCCCCCTTTCTAATAATCCCCCTTTTTATGTGTGAGAATGCTTTTGAAATCATATAGGTCTAAACCAATTTTCAGGTCCCTACCTTGAACCCTTTCACAGATATTCTGCTTGAAAATTTAGTTTGTATGGGAGGTGCCACGCCCTCTTTTCTGATAAACCCCATTTTTATGTGTGAGAATGCCCTTGATATCATATAGGTCTATACCATTTTTCAGGTCCATCCTTGAACCCTTTCACAGATATTCTGCTTGAAAAAATTTAGTTTGTATGGGATGTGCCACGCCCTCTTTTCTGATAAACACCATTTTTATGTGTGAGAATGCCCTTGATATCATATAGGTCTATACCAATTTTCAGCTCCCAACCTTGAACCCTTTCACAGATATTCTGCTTGAAAAATTTAGTTTGCCTGGGTTGAATGCTGGCTCAGGGACAATGCATTTTTTTTAATTGATTACACAGTGCAACAAAATTTGAATTTTTGTTTGCAACAGAGTCACCATGGTACTTTTCTGAAAGGCGGCATCGCATAGATCATTTTTGCCGAACAAACTTATAGTCCAGCTCGTCTGAGTTTTTTTTAATTTGCACTTAAATGTTAAGGGGGTCATATTGGGTATTTGTACCATAACCACATAAACTTGAAGAGTTAAAGCTACTGTGTCTAAGGGAAGGTTGTTGGCAATAAAAATACTAACATTTTCCTTCTAGACATTGTCCCGCTACGATTCAAGTTTATGTAATTTTTTCTTGGGTTTTTGTAAAATTTCTCGAAAAAATGTCTCCCATGAGTCTACTGTTAACAATATTTTTACGACACCTTTGGGAAAAATATTCCTCATAAAAAATAGGGGGGGGGGGGGGTGTCCAAATAACGAAATTTCCGTCGAGGACTCCTTTAACCATAAACTAGCAAAAACTAGAGTTCATCCAAGAAACAACTAAAATACATGAAACATTCCATATGAAACGTCTAATTCAAAGAGCTGGCTAGTATCGGATTTCGCTCAAACTGTGAGGGACACTTCTTTAGGGTCCTAACGGATCAAATTTACACACATTTAATTTTTATAACCACTGGTTTCGGACTGGTCGAATTTCAAAGTTTGAAAAACGTCGTTTTTAGGCTTACCCTATTATAGCTGTACACTTCTTTCTATCAGAGATATGCTTGCATTCGATACGGCGTTTTAAAGGTAAACGAGTTTGGTAAAGGTTGCTTGACAAAAAGTCTCAAAAATTATACGAAAATTTACTTTGAAAATAAGTTTATATTGGTTTAGGAGATCCATCAGCAGAGACCCTTAAGCGAGCTACTCACCTGCCAAGAAATGTCAAACTCAATCCATATAAAAAAACGTCCAAGAAAAGGTCAAGAACTTTTTTCACACGTAAAATTTTCTTAAGCCAATATTCAACTCATAAAAAAAATACTAACATTTTCGATGGTTGCCAACGCCGGTTTACCTCAAGAAATAAATATGCTCGTATATATTTCTGAGGTGTCCTCGACAGAAATTTCGTTATTTGCACAATCCCTCCCCCCCCTATTTTTTTGTGAGGAATATTTTTCCCGAAGGTGTCGTAAAGATATTGTTAACAGTAGACTCATGGGAGACATTTTTTCGAGAAATTTTACAAAAACCCAAGAAAAAATTACATAAACATGAATCGTAGCGGGACAATGTCTAGGAGGAAAATGTTAGTCTTTTTATTGCCAACCTTCCCTTAGACACCGAAGCTGTAGCTCTTCAAGTTTATGTGGTTATGGCAAAACTTCCCAATATGACCCCCTTAACCTTTAAGTGCAAATTAAAAAAAAACTCAGACGAGCTGGACTATAAGTTTGTTCGGCAAAAATGATCTATGCGATGCCGCCTTTCAGAAAAGTACCATGGTGACTCTGTTGCAAAATGGCTGTTGTACAGTGTAATTAAATGTAACATTTAATTCAAGTTGTTCATTTGCAGAAAATATTTCAATGATTGGAATAGCCCAATGGACAGAGAAGACAACTGTGAAGTAAAAGTGCCTGGGTTCAATGCTGACTGAAAGGCAATGAAATATTTTATTTCTTAGCTGGCATTGCCTTGGAAAAACTAGGCAGGGCCTAGATTTGCATTGCCCGACAGGTCCTTTATTAAAAAGCGTTAACAAACAGATAAGGGCCTGTGTAAACTTTCCTTGGCAGGCCCATGATTTTAAAAGGGAAAATCTAGTCAGGCCCTAGGCTAAATTTAACAGATTTTCTACCCGGGATTTCCCTTTATAAATTTTAATAAGTAATACCTTCTCAATAATATGTTATATCTCTTTGATAGTATTAATAAGAATATCTTACCAAGATAAATCTTGCAAAAAGCGTACTGATTTCTGTTTCAATGGCATCGTGCATACATACATATCGTTACCTTAATTCATAAAAGCCCTAACTGACATAAAAAAATTTACAGGAGAAGCAAAAAACCAACATTTTTTTAGATTGAACGCATGCAAAGATAGTTTTGCAAATTTGGAATATCTCCTTTATTACTGCTAGTAATTCCTTAAAATTTGTAGTGAGTATGTATTTTACAAGTTATTTTCGAAAAATGTGCCAATTAGGGCCTTTATGAATTAAGGTAACGATATGTAGGTACCTACATACAATGCGAGCGCTTAAACTTCTATTATAATTCTAATTATAGACATCATGTAGAACAAAGCTGTAATTAGACGATGACAAGCATAAGTACACGATGGCTTGATGGTAAACACCTATGTTCAGCATTCAATATATTGTTAGTTCGATTCGCGGTGGAGGCAATATGGCAAGTTGCTGGGCAGACTCTTGAGTTTAGCATTCCAAATATTGTGAGTTCGATTAACGTTGAAGGAAATATAAGAAGTCTGAAACATAATTTTAATTTTTTTAAATTTGAAATATCAAAATAAAACATTATTTCAATAATAATATGTGATTTTTCTTTGATAGTATTAATAGCAATATATCTTTGAAAGTATTAAGAATATCAGGTAATTTTTCGAAGATATCTCTGTGAAAACTTTAATAAGATTTTCTCTACAAATATATAAGGAACTTCTTCTTGAAGAATATCTACAGAGATATCATATCAGTTTTGTTCTATTTATTAGGTACTTTTGACTCTGTGTATGGACTCCCATTACACCCTTTGAGGCTTTCACGTTGATGAACCAACAAAAGATTCACTTTACACAAAGCCTTTATCAAATCAGCACAAATTACAATCTCAGTTGCGACAGAGTCGATTACTTTAACTAACTTGTTAAATACCAGATCTAATGCAGAGCATAAATACCAGATACATTTGTTGCCCAGTTGTTGTTGCCTGCGGCATGCGTTGCCTGCTGAGCAGTGCCGTCGAAATGCTCCAAATCGAAAAACCACGCCGAGGTATTAAGCCGAAACCAAATGCAATGCAATGATGCAATTAAATTAAAGTGAAATTAAATGGATCTGCGAAATGCGAAACCCAAATAACAAATACTGCAACACTCACAACACCGCAAGCAACACAAATAACATATATAGTAGGGTGATTCAAATAAAAAAAATTGTTTCTTTTTTCGGTCTTACCCCCTGAAACTTAAGGTATTGATGAGAAAATATGCCTTGCAAAAAATTAGCGCTCTAACTTAACCGTTAGGGGTGGCTATTTTTTTTTTTCGGGAAAAATGGCATTTTTTTTTTCAAAGTGAGTTTTCTTTCAATTCTTGAAACTTTTTTCAAAATATTTTTAAATACTCTTAAAGTTGAAGCCTTGAAGCTTCCAAAATGGTAAGCCATGTGCGATTATCAACTATTAAAATAATTACAGCCATTTAAAAATGACTGAGTTTTGTACTATTGCACACACATACACAGTAACACGTATCTAGTAAGATAATCGAACATGGCTTACCATTTTGGAAGCTTCAAAGCTTCAACTTTAAGAGTATTTAAAAATATTTTTAAAAAAGTTTCAAAAATTGAAAGAAAATTCACTTTGAAAAAAAAAATGCCTTTTTTCCCCATACAAAATGTATGGAAAAGGCGAAAAATATAGCCACCCCTAAGAGTTAAGTTAGAGCGCTAATTTTGCAAGGCTTACTTTCTAATCAATACCTAACTTTTTACGGGGTAAGACCAAGTCGACATATTTTTTGAAGCACCCTAATATATAGTGTATAACATAATATAGTGTTTGTGTGTGCGTGAGTGCGCGTATTTACTTGACTGTCACATAACGCCATACAGACTGACTGTCACACCCATTGTAAACCGATAATTTAATTTGGTTTAACGTAAAATTGACGGTAAATGCCAGACTACAACAAAAGCTCAACAAACATTGTTGACTATACAAATGCACAAATTAATGTTTTATTTGCGGTGACAAGTGGCAGGTGGCGTTTGGTGTTGCAGCAGGTGACAACACGACCATAAAAACAACAACAATGATGATGATGCAGCCGGATGTGATGCCTTCGCTGTCACATAAAAAGATAAATTTTGCATTACATACGTTTAAATCAAGGATTTTTCTTATTACACTCATTTATGAGTAAAATAATTTAAACAAGTAAGGAAAGCTGTCTTCGGCTGTGCCGAAGGCTAAATACCTTTCATGAATAAGCGTCACGATTTTCACTGTTTGATCCGAGTGCAGCCTGTGTGAATTTAACTTTAGCTCATACCGAAATTATCGGAACTATCGATTATATGGGGGAGATGTGTTATATTGGTCTAATCTCATTGATTTTTGACACCGACATTCCACATTCTAAAATAGCAATAGTTACGAAATTTCACGTTCCTACCTATATAACTACAGGAGTTATCTACCAAAATCCGTTTATTGGAACAATCGATTGTAGGGGGCTATGTGAAATATTTATCCCATTTCGATGATTTCCAACATCGATATTTCAGATATAAAAATAGCAATACGTCTAAAATTTCATGTTCCTACGTGTTTAATTACAGGAGTTATAGCCCAAAATCCGTTTATCGGAACAATCGATTGTATGGGAGCTATGTGAAGTATTTATCCCATCTCGATGATTTTCAACATCGATATTTCACATATAAAAATAGAATACGTCCAAAATTTCACGTTCCTACGTGTTTAATTACAGGAGTTATAGCCCAAAATACGTTTATCGGAACAATCGATTGTATGGGAGCTATGTGAAATATTTATCCCATCTCGATGATTTTCAACATCGATATTTCACATATAAAAATAGCAATACTTCCAAAATTTCACGTTCCTACGTGTTTAATTACAGGAGTTATAGCCCAAAATCCGTTTATCGGAACAATCGATTGTATGGGAGCTATATGTAATATCGGTCCGATCTTGCCAAATATCTCAAAAACTGAGGGACTAGTTTGCGTTCAAACAGACAGACAGACAGACAGACAGACGGACAGACGGACATGGCTAAATCAACTCATCTCGTCATCCTGATCATTTCGGTATACTTATTGATGGGTCTATCTCTCCTTCTTCTCATACTTACAAACATCGGACCAAAGTTATAATACCATTTCATGTTCATGAAAGGTATAAAAACAACCAGGCATAGCCAATTGTTCCTGATGATGATTTCAAGTTGAAATCGAAATATCGACAAATAAATAAAAACTTCTTTTTATTATATGTGGCCTTGAGCTCGTAAGTAAGAAATAAAAAAAAAAAAAAAACAACAACAAATAAATCTAATGTAATACATTTAGGTCAGACATAGCCACGTAGTGTCTGTTTTGGCTCGCTGTGGCTCTACAACAAGCATCGGCGCCCCATAGATCTTAAGATCAGTCATACCAGTTGGATTCATCACAAAGACACGTTGTGCTCTTTGTTTACCAAATGATATAGTCGTCGCTGGGCAAGGGGCGAAACCACATCGCGTGGTGGTGTCGCTTGTTTGTTCAGCGAATGTTAAAAATATAGTTCGGACGATGACATCGCGTGTATAAGCGTTCTCACTTATACACCTGCACTTACAAATCTGCCGACAAATGCTCTACAACCAGGGTTGCTACTAAAAAAATTTTTTTCGCGCAAATAACCAAACAAATCGGACCAAATCCGAAATAAAAATGCCAAAAAAAATTTGTTTACCAACAATCAACTTGAAATGAATTTATTTTCTTACTATTAATATGTTGTAATATGTTTTTAACATATACATGAAGGTAGGTACATAAGTATTCCTGTATACATACATACATATCGTCGGCTTATATTTGATAGCCGCCATCAGAAAAAAATCAATTTTTCAAGAGAGCAATAAAACTGTTCTTTCAAATACTATGCAAAGTGCGAATAATACACAGTAAAAAGAAAAGTTTAACTTTAATACCATTTTGGTGTTTATATATAACACAAAAAGTACACAGAGCCAAAAGTACCTAATAAAATAGAACAAAAGTGATAAGATATCTGTATGTTTTTTTTTTTTTCAGATGTGCTTCATATATTTGTAGAGAAATTCTTATTAATGTTTTCAAAGGGAAATCATATGAGAAGATTTTCTTTTCAATATATCAAATTAAAAAAAAAAAATATATTGCCTTCACCGAGAATCGAACACACAATTTTTGGAATGATAACCCAGCTGTTTACCATCAGGCCATCGGGTACTTATGCTAGTCAGCGTCTAATTACTGATATCTGTATAGTTTTTCAGAAGATGTGCTTATATATTTGTAGACATTTGATAACCCCCCTTTTTATGTGTGAGAATGCTTTTGATATCATATAGGTCTATTCCAATTTTCAGGCTCTACCTTGAACCCTTTCACAGATATTCTGCCTGAAAAATTTCGTTTGTATGGGAGGTGCCACGCCCCTTGTTCTTATAACCCCTCCTTTTTATGTGTGAGAATGCTTTTAATATTATATAGGTCTATACCAATTGTCAAGTTCCTACCTTGAACCCTTTCATAGATATTCTGCCTGAAAAATTTAGTTTGTATGGAGGTGTCACGCCTCCTTTTCTGATAACCCCCCTCTTTATGCGTAAGAATGCTTTTGATATCATATAGGTCTAAACCAATTTTCAGGTCCTTACCTTGAACCCTTTCACAGATATTCTGCTTGAAAAATTTAGTTTGTATGGGAGGTGCCACGCCCCCTTTCTAATAATCCCCCTTTTTATGTGTGAGAATGCTTTTGAAATCATATAGGTCTAAACCAATTTTCAGGTCCCTACCTTGAACCCTTTCACAGATATTCTGCTTGAAAATTTAGTTTGTATGGGAGGTGCCACGCCCTCTTTTCTGATAAACCCCATTTTTATGTGTGAGAATGCCCTTGATATCATATAGGTCTATACCATTTTTCAGGTCCATCCTTGAACCCTTTCACAGATATTCTGCTTGAAAAAATTTAGTTTGTATGGGATGTGCCACGCCCTCTTTTCTGATAAACACCATTTTTATGTGTGAGAATGCCCTTGATATCATATAGGTCTATACCAATTTTCAGCTCCCAACCTTGAACCCTTTCACAGATATTCTGCTTGAAAAATTTAGTTTGCCTGGGTTGAATGCTGGCTCAGGGACAATGCATTTTTTTTAATTGATTACACAGTGCAACAAAATTTGAATTTTTGTTTGCAACAGAGTCACCATGGTACTTTTCTGAAAGGCGGCATCGCATAGATCATTTTTGCCGAACAAACTTATAGTCCAGCTCGTCTGAGTTTTTTTTAATTTGCACTTAAAGGTTAAGGGGGTCATATTGGGTATTTGTACCATAACCACATAAACTTGAAGAGTTAAAGCTACTGTGTCTAAGGGAAGGTTGTTGGCAATAAAAAGACTAACATTTTCCTCCTAGACATTGTCCCGCTACGATTCATGTTTATGTAATATGGCAAAACTTCCCAATATGACCCCCTTAACCTTTAAGTGCAAATTAAAAAAAAACTCAGACGAGCTGGACTATAAGTTTGTTCGGCAAAAATGATCTATGCGATGCCGCCTTTCAGAAAAGTACCATGGTGACTCTGTTGCAAAATGGCTGTTGTACAGTGTAATTAAATGTAACATTTAATTCAAGTTGTTCATTTGCAGAAAATATTTCAATGATTGGAATAGCCCAATGGACAGAGAAGACAACTGTGAAGTAAAAGTGCCTGGGTTCAATGCTGACTGAAAGGCAATGAAATATTTTATTTCTTAGCTGGCATTGCCTTGGAAAAACTAGGCAGGGCCTAGATTTGCATTGCCCGACAGGTCCTTTATTAAAAAGCGTTAACAAACAGATAAGGGCCTGTGTAAACTTTCCTTGGCAGGCCCATGATTTTAAAAGGGAAAATCTAGTCAGGCCCTAGGCTAAATTTAACAGATTTTCTACCCGGGATTTCCCTTTATAAATTTTAATAAGTAATACCTTCTCAATAATATGTTATATCTCTTTGATAGTATTAATAAGAATATCTTACCAAGATAAATCTTGCAAAAAGCGTACTGATTTCTGTTTCAATGGCATCGTGCATACATACATATCGTTACCTTAATTCATAAAAGCCCTAACTGACATAAAAAAATTTACAGGAGAAGCAAAAAACCAACATTTTTTTAGATTGAACGCATGCAAAGATAGTTTTGCAAATTTGGAATATCTCCTTTATTACTGCTAGTAAGTAGAGAAAATCGTATTACTTAATGTTTTGAAAGAGAAATCTTCGAAAATTAAGAAGGTTTTCTCTCTTTTACTATTTTTTCCACATTTCTACGGAAATCTTGAAATTACAAGTTGTTCTTCCAAATAACGCAAACAAAAAGAAATCGCTGAAAAATAAGAGGAAATGCACTTAATTTTATAAATTGAACTTTCTCATAAAACCATAGAGATTTCCGTATAATTTTTCTTACACGGTTTTATAATATTGCTTTCACCGAGAGTCGAACTCAAAATTTATTGAATGCAGAACGGAGATGTCTACCATCAAGCCATCGAGTGCTTATGCTGGCCAGCGTCTAATGCAGTTTGTTCTACATGATAGCGACGAACCGCCTGCTCTGAACAACAAACCAAAAATACTTAAAACATTATAAGGAGAGAGAGGGCTTTAGTATAATTTTGGTATTATTTTAATACCATTTTGGATAAAAAATTTTTAATACTATTTAGTATTAAAACTCAAAATTAATTCCAAAAAGGTTTCATTTTAAGAGCGCCTGGCTTTAAAAGTAAACTTTCATTTTTTACTATGTATGAAGTACCACAATGAGTAATGTAGTATCATGCTAA
This sequence comes from Campiglossa producta, assembly GCA_964058755.1. Taxonomy (NCBI): domain Eukaryota; kingdom Metazoa; phylum Arthropoda; class Insecta; order Diptera; family Tephritidae; genus Campiglossa; species Campiglossa producta. The sequence goes on along the minus strand of CAXKVI010000003.1, from coordinate 93,025,134 downwards.
CTAACTAACCTAATTTTTATACCCAGCTGTACTTGTACACAGGGTATTATAACTTAGTTAGGATAACGGTTGGTTGTACAGGTATAAAGGAATCGAGATAGATATAGACTTCCATATATCAATATGATCAGGATCGAAAAAAAATTTGATTGAGCCATGTCCGTCCGTCTGTCCGTCCGTCTGTCCGTTAACACGATAACTTGAGCAAATAATGAGATATCTTCACCAAATTTGGCATGCGTACTTATTTGGGTTCAGAATAGATTGCTATTGAAAATGGGTAAAATCGGATCATAACCACGCCCCTTTTTCGATATCGAAAATTTCGAAAAACGTATAAAATGGGTTAATTCAATATTAGAAGCAGCTACAATGATAAAATTTGCAATATATATTGATTTAGATGTTCTAAGGCCGATTTTATAAAAATTTTTGAAAAGGGGGCGTGGTACCGCCCACGTATATTTGAAGAAATTTTAAAATTTTGACTCTTAATAACTTCAGAACAGTTTATGCTAGTATAACGAAATTTCGTAGAGGACATACTATTGTTGTGGTAAATTCAGCTATAGAAAATAAACGAAATCGCTTCGCGACCACGCCTACTTTTTCATAAAAGTTATATTGAAAGGAGGTGGAAATATTGAAAAGTCCATATCTAATTAACTGATTTCGCTATAATAATATAATTTGGTACATACATCAACTTTCATATTCTTTACATAATTTTTTCAAAATTTTGCAAAGTGGGCGTGGCACCGCCCACTTATGAGTCAAGCAATTTTTAAATTCGACTGCTAACAACTTCAGAACGGTGTGAGATAGATTTACGAAACTAGGTACCAGGCATGTTATGTTTATGTAGAGTACTACCACAGAAAATAAGAAAAATCGGTGAACGATCACGCCCACTTTATGTGCACAGCTGGGTATGTAATGTTCGGTTTCACCCGAACTTAGACTTCCTTACTTGTTTGTTTTAAGTTCTGTTTAGTTTGGCTTAGAAATCAGATAGAGGCTATTGCAGTTCTATAGGAAAATATTTTTGTATACAATATTGTTGATGACGGGTTTTGCAGTATAGTGCAAATATTGGCCCGTAGTCATAGTTAAAATAAGGTAGGTACTAAAAATAGCGTCAGCATTTTTGACAGATAGGCCGTTAGAAATAGTGTCAAAAAGCTGACGCTAACTTTAGTGCCTACTTTATTTTTGACTATGAATATGCCCCATTGGTATTGTTGGTTGTATTGTTAAAATTGTATCAGGTTTTCAACATGCCGTAGTGGTATAGTTCGAAGAGTGCTTTCTATCCATACACAAGTTTTTGCGGCATCTCCGAAGACTGTAACTGATATTGTTGTGTCAATATGTTCCAAAAAGAACTCTGGACAACAACAATAAAAAGATTTTGATCGATGACACATTTTCAATTGTACCGCTGGGGTGTTTTAAATAGTTGATCGCCAAAAGGTCCTATTGGTTCAAATATTGGCCGATAACTTAGATATCGACCGATAACTTTGACAAATTTGACAGAAGATGACGTAAAATCTTTCCGAATTTTCTCATTCCATCTTTATCAAATTGTCAGAAGCACTTTGGTATTGGCTTTTACAAACCAGGAATCAGAATATGGAAAATTACATCAATGTTCCATACGAACTAATCATTAGGGAGCTTAGAAATCAGAAATCAATGGTTTTGTATAAAATAAAATAAGTAAGCCTCACGCTTCCTCTATACTTCGTCATCAAGACCAATTTACGATACGCCCAAGTACACCTTACAAAAATGCGTCCACATTTATAATGCACACAACCTGCTAACAACTCACGTCAAGTCTTTAGTAGCTAAGCTCTTGGAAGTGCAACCTATATTAATACATGCCAAAATAAACAAACTGGACTCTGGCACTTATTTATGAGCCTGCCAACGTCTCTACCTCCACATATCATAACTCTTGACATTCGTTAATTGAATTGAACCGGCCGCACCTCGGTGGTTTCGGCAACAAGCATCAAATGCCACTTCTTTTTTTTTTTCTACTCCCTCACCACTTTTGCTTTTTATACCCAGCGTACTAGTAATAGTACAAGGGTATTATAATTTTATTCACATAGCGGTAGTACGTAACGGCACAAAATAATTGAGATAGATATAGAGTTCCATAAATGAAAGTTTGGGTTGAAAAGAGGAGTTCATTGAGGCATGTCCGCCCGTCCGTCCGTCTGTGTACACGATAACTTGAATAAAAATTGAGATATTTGCATGAAATTTTATATACAGGTTACTTTTTGGCCAAGGCAGGCTATTAAAAATGGACGAAATCGGATGATAACCACACCCCCTTTATCGATATCGAAAATTTCGATAAACACATAAGTTGACATATCGCGGTAGCTGAAATGGCTAAAATGATATAAATTTATAGGCGAATCCCCCTGGTCATTCTCTTATGAGTTTTCCATAAATTTCTTAAAGTGGGCGTGGCACCGCCCACTTTTAAGGAAATTGAAAATTCGACTGGTCGTAACTTTTAAAGTGATTACGATAGAACGATGAAATTTGGCACAAAGCATACTGGTATCGTTGGGAGTATACCTGATGAAATTGTAGAAAATCGCCCTACAACCATGCCCACTTTCGATATCGAAAATCACCTAAATTGACATAATTCGGTAACGGAAACGGCTAAAATGATATAATTTTATAGATGAACCCTCTAGTTATTCTCTTATGATTTTTCCATAAATTTTTTAAAGTGGGCGTGGGACCGCCCACTTTTAAGGAAGGAATTTTTGAAAATTCGACACAAAGCATACTAGTATCGTTGGGAGTATACCTGGTGAAATTGGACAAAATCGCCTTCCAACCATGCCCACTTTCGATAACGAAAACTTCGAAAATCAATTAAATTGAGACAATGCGGTAACGGAAACGGCTAACATGATATAGTTTGGTAGGATGAATCCCCTACTAATTCTATTATAATTTTTTGATACATTTTTAAAAGAAGGCGTGGCACCGCCACTTTTCTGGGGAGCATATTTGAAAATTTCACGGGTCATAATTATACCTTTCATGAACATGAAATGGTATTATAACTTTGGTCCGATGTTTGTAAATATCAGAAGAAGAAGAGATAGACCCATCAATAAGTATACCGAAATGATCAGGATGACGAGATGAGTTGATTTAGCCATGTCCGTCTGTCCGTCTGTCCGTCTGTCTGTCTGTCTGTCTGTCTGTCTGTCTGTCTGTCTGTTTGAACGCAAACTAGTCCCTCAGTTTTTGAGATATTTGGCTGAAATTTGGTATGCGGCCACCATTTTCCAATATAGGAATCATTTGTCGGAACCAGCAAGATCGGACCAATATAACATATAGCTCCCATACAACCGATTATTCCGATAAACGGATTTTGGGCTATAACTCCTGTAATTAAACACGGAGGAACGTGAAATTTTATAAGTGTTGCTATTTTGATATGTGAAATATCGATGCTGAAAATCATAGAGATGGGATAAATATTTCACATAGCTCCCATACAATCGATTATTCCGATAAACGGATTTTGGGCTATAACTCCTGTAATTAAACACGTAGGAACGTGAAATTTTGGACGTATTGCTATTTTTATATGTGAAATATCGATGTTGAAAATCATCGAGATTGGATAAATATTTCACATAGCCCCCATACAATCGATTGTTCCGATAAACGGATTTTGGTAGATAACTCCTGTAATTATATAGGTAGGAACGTGAAATTTTGGAAGTATCGCTATTTTTATATGCGAAATATCGATGTTGAAAATCATTGAGATGGCATAAATATTTCACATAGCTCCCATACAATCGATTATTCCGATAAGCGGATTTTGGGCTATAAGTCCTGTAATTAAACACATAGGAACGCGAAATTTTGGAAGCATCGCTATTTTTATATGTAAAATATCGATGTTGAAAATCATTGAAATGGGATAAATATTTCACATAGCCCCCATACAATCGATTGTTCCGATAAACGGATTTTGGTAGATAACTCCTGTAATTATATCGGTAGGAACGTGAAATGTCGTAAATGTTGCTATTTTAGAATGTGGAATGTCGATGTTAAAAATCAATGAGATTGGACCAATATAACACATCGTCCCCATATAATCGATAGCTCCGATAATTTCGGTATGAGCTAAAGTTAAATTCACACAGGCTGTACTGGGGATCAAGCAGTGAAAATCGTGACGCTTATTCATGAAAGGTATTTAGCCTTCGGCACAGCCGAAGTCAGCTTTCCTTACTTGTTTTTAAACTGATTACGGTAGAAAGATGAAACTGGTACAAGGTATACTAGCATAATAGGGATTATACCTGATGTAATTGGTCGAAATCTCTTCCCAACCACACCCACTTCCAAAATGGAAAATTTCGAGAATCATATGAAAACTACCGCTGGGTATTTCATGTTCGGTTTACCCGAACTTATACTTCCTTACTTGTTATGATTGATTTTTACTTACAAGGCACTGCAGGGTGAAAGATTTAAAATTTAACGATACTCTCGCGACTTTTGTTGTATTTTGCCACATTTTGCTGGTAGGTAAGTCGACTTGATGCAGCTGCAACTTGCAAAATTGCTTCCCTCCACTACGACGGGGTACCCATAAATTAACAAGCGCATGTAAATGTTTGACATATTTGCATTTGCAACATCAGCAACAACCGACAACAACAACAACAACCAGGAAAACTACAGGTCATATTTTGTACAACACTTTATTGCTGCACCGGCAGTGTGCCCTTTCATAAGACTAGGCTGCCTGGCTGACTAGCATCTTTGCTTATGAGTTTTGTGACTGTGGAGGAGAACAGCGCGTGTCCCGTATTTGTTCGTTCGATGTTGGTGTTTGGTTGTTGTTGTTGGTTACGTAACGCGCCTCGTCATCATCTTGTTCGGAAGTAATTTATCATAAACATGTTGCTCAGAAACGGCCGTTGCTGCTGCTTCTTGGCTGCAGTTGACGTTGTTACTGTGGTTATGGTGCTCTTATTTTGTATAGCTTTTTTTGGCAGACGGGCAGCTAGCGTTGCACTCACTTGCCGTCGTGTTGTTATGAGCAAATTACTTTTTGCTGGTGCAGCAACCGCATTTCAACTGTGGCACTGGCTGTCCGTCCGTCTGGCCATCAGTCTCAGACACATCGTCCGTATGTCATGTTGGTAAATTGCAAATCGCTTAGTCACCAAATTTTACTATGGCCTAAACGCATCAAGACATTGTTCCATTTTATGTACTCACAAATATGGCGCCTTACTTATGAAGTGAAGAAGTAAAGAGTTGTTGGGAAATAAATAAAAAACGACATGGTGCGAGTAATAGCAATTATTATTCAATTAGTTTAAGTCGGAACAGTACTGAAACTTGCTCAATCCATATCTCGCCACTGCCCTATTTAAGTTAGAGGGCTTGAACTTTTACTATAATGAACCTCGCACATGAAAGGAAATTTTGTAGGTATGCTTTACCTTAATTCTCAAATGCCCTAACTGACATACACAAATTTTACAGGAGAAGCAAAAAACCAAAACTTTTTTACATTGCATGCAAATATAGCTTTATAAATTTGGAGTATCTCCGTTATTACTGCTAGTAACTCCTTAAAATTTGCAGTGAGTGTGTATTTTACTATATCATACTTAAATGTGTGAAAAAGTCATTTTCGAAAAATGTGTCAATACCCAGCAAACCAGCTTCGGAGCGCTCTTAAATCTGAGCTCTAATATGAGCTTTTTTACGAGTTTTTCTGAGTATGCGCATAAATATGATCGTTATATGAGTTTTTCTAAGTGTGCTGTGTATTTTTCATTATTTAGATTGAAGTACGTTAGAATTTTCCTTCTATTTGAAAAAAATTTTTTTACGAAAATGAAATAATATTGAATATTACATATTATGCATGAAAATGTATGTTTATCGGTTTGTTTTTCCGTTTTTAAAAAGGGAAATAGAAGCAAAGGGATAGGGAAAGGGAATAAACATGGGAAAGCACGAGGAGAAGAAAGAGGAAAGTTAAATCAAAAGGAAAAGAATATGAATAAAAATTAAAAAGAAAAAGAAGCTCTTTATCCGTACAAAAAATCATGCAGAAAAGACTCTTTTATGCACTCCCAAGGCCGGCCACGCGTGCACATTGTGCACGTTTGAGTTTATACTCAAACACCAACGCTAACGATGTGCACGCACGAAGTTGTGCTTTCGGTGGTTCGTCGTTGTTTCACTCATGATGCGGAGTAAGAAAAACAGTGAGCGCAAAAGAAAACGTACATAAATACTACTTTGCGTAATTTAATGAATAATTATTTCCCTTTTATTTTATTTGTTTTATTTTATTTTATTTCATTTTATAATATATTATATTATATTATATTATATTATATTATATTATATTATATTATATTACATTATATTATATTTTATTTTATTTCATTTCATTTCATTTCATTCCATTTTATTTTATTTTATTTTATTTTATTTCATTTTATTTTATTTTATTTTATTTCATTTCATTCCATTTTATTTTATTTCATTTTATTTTATTTCATTTCATTTCATTTCATTCCATTTTATTTTATTTTATTTTATTTTATTTTATTTTATTTCATTTCATTTCATTCCATTTCAAAGCAAATAATAAAATATCCTTTTGATTTTATAGTTTCACAGTCCGCATTTTCTTTGCAGCCACTGTACGCAAAATCACTCAAAACTTACGCACACTTATGCAAATGTTTTAGTATTTGTTTGGCCGGCCCTGTTTTATGCGTAAGGCTGAGAGCTCTTATATGAGTGACCAGTTTCATAGGAAAAGCCACTCAAATACGAGTATTTTATGAGTGTTTCTGATCATTTTATGAATTCATTATGTATGTGAGCGCTCTGAGAAAAGAGTCCTATATGCGCTCATTTAGAGCTCTTATGGTTTGCTGGGTAGGGCCTTTGTGAATTAAAGTAACGGTATGTACTTTTGTGTTGACTTTACGCTATTAAATGACTGCTGTTACAGGCGGTTTCCGTTTTGGCTACTGTTGGTTACAGGCGTTAAATGCCAACGTGAGCTCGCCTACAATTGTATATGTGCTGCTGCTGCTCTTTGCCTGTCTACCTTGTCATGTCAACGTCATATAGCGAGGTGACTGTCACATCACCAGACTCTAAATGTTTGCTTCCAAAACCACACATACCTACACCTTTATCCACACAGAACGACTTTACACCACCTTCCTGGTTTTTGTGCTTTCTATCTTTTTGCATTTAGCATACATCCTTCTTTAGCTGTCACATCGTTTGACGTTAATCGCGTTCGTGCTTGAGTTAATTTTTAGAACTTTTTTTTCAAATTTTATATGGTGTAAATATAGTCAGTGGGGTATTGTTGAATTGATATAAACCGATATACAGCTATGTCAGTAATGAAACTTGTCTATATATACTAAATCCAGATTGTGACCCAGTAGTTTTGTTGGCATAAGCCGAGTCGTCTTTTTTTGATTTGTTTCTTTTTTTTAGATATCTTTTTTTCGGAGCTTTTGCGGGACTGTTTTCAGAAATAGTGATGAAAGGATATATAATTTGTTCCGAAAACAGTTCCCGAAAACTGCCGAAATGATCCCAAAAAAGTGATTCCAAAAAAGTCCCGAGATGATAACCCAAATATTCCAGAAAAATCCTTAAACGATCTTGAAAACAATGCCAAAAAAGTGTAGAAATGGTGCGAAAAAAGTCCCGAAATTATCCCATTTTGTACGGGCCAATTTGTTTTCTTTTTTTTTGAAGTTTTCCATTACATCACTTTTCACAAAAGTAATGCCGAAATTATCCTAAAAATATACCCGAAATAATCCCTAAAAAGTCCTACATGATCCAAAAAAAACTCACGTAAAATCCAGAAGTGATCCCAAAAAAGCTCCAAAATGATACCGAAAATATTCCAAAAAAGTCTAAAAATGATTCCGAAAACAATGCCGAAATGATCTCAAAGAAGTTCCGAAATGATGGGAAGAAAGTCGGGAAGTGATCCCAAAAAAGCCCAAGGCCATTGGAAAATTTTTATGGAATTTTAAAAATTTTTTTTGGTTTTAAGTGGACTTTCTCATAATTTTGAAGTTTTTTTTTTTCAAAAAACCTTAACATCGATAGGAATAAAGGCTCTTTACTTTTGCAAACTAAAAAGCCATGGGTGGGTTAGGTTGTTCTCTTGTTCTGTAGAAAATAGTGGTTTCACTGCCCGATCTAAGTGCGCTGGTGTAAAGCGGGAAACAGAATCAGTCCGTCAATACGTTGAAACAACTGACAGCTAAGTAGGCTGCGGGTGCTTGTATGCGTAACAACAGATACGACAAAATAGAATTTGCTCTAAAATCGACGTACCTAAATAACGTATCTGACGAATTGGCGGACTGCAGAACGCGTAAGAGTCGGGATTCAAGTATTGTGCCACTCACTAAGAAGCATCTGAGGTAGGTATTGATCAAGAAATTACATTAAAAAATCGAAGAAATTGCCAAAGAAAAATTTTATTGTTTATAAAGATTTATGCCTGATACTTCCCTCTTTCCTCAGTTTCATTCAAAAATCCGCCATGAATCACTTTCAATGTCAATCAACCACAACCACAAGCTGGAGTGACGACCGGCTAGGGGTGTAAAACGGGTAACGCTAAATGACCTATATAGCCTACACAGCTAGTTTCTTGTATTGCCGGTTCTACGAGAACGGTACCAGTACTTGTGCTGTACCCATCGTGCCGAAACGACCAGGGCCGTTTTCTTACATCGACCCGGCCAAGAGCAATACACTCGGGGTGACCCTGTCTGACATTTAGGCAGGGCTACACCTCGCTACAACAATAACAACAACAACAACAACCGGCCATTTGAGACATGCAACAGTTGGAAGCAATCAGCGGTCAGCGTCAACGGAAAATACTCTATATATTAGTTGCTCTACTCGACCTCACAGTCACAAAATTATTTTAAGCATCATCGGGAATAACGTTGTAAATATAATTTTTTTTTTTTGAAAATCAGTTTTTTGCATATTCTCTTTAAGATTGCTCTCCCACATTGGTCAAGTACGGACCGGAATTATGAGGCCTATAAGCTTTTCCGAAGAACGGGAAACTCGATAGAAATCACCGAATTTCTCGAAATTATCTACTGAATTCCGATAACTTTAATGATTTCTATCGAGTTTCGATGGAATTGTTAATACACTCTTTAGCTCTTAAATTGAACCTAAAAATAATTCTGCTGATAAACGTTATGGAGAATAAGGGTTTTTTTGCCTTCCTGAACTATTTTGATTTTGGCACTTACAACGTTATTCCCGATGACGCTTCATTTAAACAAGGCAAAAAATCTCAACTGACGAATGACGGATGACAAACAGACTTAAAGCAACACCGATGTCACAGTCTATTTGTCATATTACCTCTGACACTAAGCATTTTTTGTCATTTGTGGCGCATTTGTTTTTGCAACAAATTTTTATAAGCTTAGGCTTTCACGTAAAACGCTTTGTTCGCTGTTATTTACGCCATGTTGTTGTTGGTGATTTTATTTATAACATCGTGCTTCGGGCTGTTTTTTTCTTGTGATTTTTGCTGTTTGTGCTATAGATTCTTTCCCAAAGCCGATTTCTTACGTCCTCCTACTGTATGCCATACGACGACACAGTTGGTGCACAAAAAAAAAACCTATGTATATGCAAAAGGTGCGATGCTAACGAGGCAGCGGCAGGCATATGACTTGACCTCTATTGCCGCTTTAGCCAAAATGTAAACTTTTTGGGACATTTTTCGTCCTGTGGTAAGCAGGTGAATGATTTTATGATTTTTGAATTGGCACTTACACTTGTTTAAACTTAGGAAATAACATTTACATTTCATATTAAAACTATATATCGACTCCTGAGTAGAAGATCACCCTATTTAAAAAAAAACAAAAATTCAAAACCGCCAATCTCACAATTTGTTTAAAGAAAGCTCTATTTCGTTTTTAACGCCGTATTCAAAATGTCCTATTTCAATGAAAATTCACTTCAACAATTAATAAAATTCGACAACAGCCTCGACTCAGTTGACATAAGATTTATGAGCAAACAACTACAACGATAAGATGGAAATGGTTCGTCAGCTCTCTGGCCGGACTCTATTCATAAAAACGGCAAGAAAAGGCTAGAGACCCCCTACATGTCTCAGAAAATAATGAAGAGAAACAATGTGCACATGGATATATTGCATGGTGTTTGAAACTTATACAGCTTCCTACTTTGCAGAGTAGTAGGGAAATGCTCGGAGTGTTATTTTTGGTTAAACGCACTACGTATCAGCTCCCTACTGAGCATAATACATGTACGTTGTAAAGAAATCCATGCAATACAAATCTGTGGCGGAGAATGCCTCCGACGAGGACTACTCTCTAGGCGGATTTACATTATGTCGGACAGCCAGGCCGCCCTACGTGCAGTCTTACACTACAACCTCTAAGCTTGTTGATGAGTGCGTCGCAGTCCTTAATGATCTGGGAGCCAAAAACAAAGTTTTGTTAGGTTAGATCCCAGAACATGACGGCAACGAAAAATCAGACAAACTTGCAACACAATGTTATCTAACAGCATTTCATGGTCCGTGGGTTCTGTGGGACAAACCAAGGCTCAAGGGAAGGGAGGCCATAAGCAACTGGAAAAGAAACAGTTTAGACAGCATCGGCTTCGCAGCCTAGGCCACCTTTTTGTAGGTAGAACTATCACAAAGAGCATCGGCCAGGCTTACTAATTTTAGGAGGGAGGATTTAAGAACCCTCACTGGTTATTATACGGGACATTACAGTCTTTGTTATCACCTGAGTAAGATGAATCTGTCAGATACAACAATCTGACGATTTTGCGAACTGGACGTTGAAACGCCGGTCCATACTCTCTGCGAATGCATTGCGTTAGCAAGAAGGAGGATTTGCTACCTAGGTGGTGTTACTCTCAATCCGTTCGTGATATGGGACAAAAAAACCCGAGGAGGTGCTCAAATTGATAAAAAGCCGCAGCATAGAGCAATAAACTGAAAGGTCATACACAAAAGATCGTGAAAATGGTCGCGATGTAAGAAGGCTTCATAATAATAGTAGATCCTATGGCTGAAGAGGTTTAAGGTGATAAGGAGAGGGTGCGACAGGATAGACAAATACAAAAAGAGTATGGACAACATATGGGAAAAAGAGTGAGAAAAGGAGTAAGAAAATCACACCTCGTACCTACATAGTTTGCAAATGTACCGTCTTCAGCAAAGTACACTGAACCAAAAAAGGTCATGTTCCCAAAGAAAGGGTACATGTATTTTAAGAATTGTTAATTAAAACCTCTCCAAAGAACTTTTTCATAGAAATTTAAAAATATTTCTTGGAATATAAGTACTTGTTCTTAAAATATGTAAACAAATCCTATGAAATCATGAATGCATTCATAAATTGTAAAATAATTTTCTTAGAATTTATGAATTTTTTTTTTATTCTAAGAAATATCAGCTTGAACTTCTATGAAAGTTTTTTCTTGAAAAACATGTACGTTTTTGGTTCAGTATAGCCGTGAAGCAAACGAAGCATTTTGGGTACATTTTATTTTCTTTTTGTTACAAAAATTGTTAAATGGTAACCTCGGATATGACACGGACATGCCTTCCTTCATACACACCTCGGTAGATGAGTAAAAATCAGCTCAGCGGTGGCATGCCGCAACAACGCTGAGATGCCACTAGCAATTTTGATGTCACGTGAATTGTGTTGGCTTTTCGGCTTAAAGCGTGCCTAGCCCGGAGGCATTTAGCATGGCAGCGAAATACTTACGTTCATTCGACACAGCTTCTTTGCACCCCGCAAATATTTTCTTTGTTTGTTTGTTTTTTGATTAATTTACTCGTATTTTTGTTTTTGTTAAAAAATTACAAACGCCCTGGCGCTTGAACTCCTTAACTCAGGAATTACTATGCAGATAATTTATTTACTGAAGATTTTACCCTAAACTTTTGTGTGGCATCATACAACCGCATTCAAAGTTGCGATAAGGTACCTTCTTCATACAATTTCTGTAACTTCGAAATTTGAATTGATGAATGGAGTGAGAGTTGAGCGCAGCGATGTTATGTGTGCGTGCGTGCGTGGAAATGTGTGTGGCGGCAACAATTATGAGCAAACAAGATGTAAATCAAATGTTTCCGCCTGCGCCAATTTGAGCCATTTCGTCTCAACTTATTGTCGGTTTGTCTGCCATTTGGTCGCGACAGCCGCCCTAACCCTAATTTGGTCGTATGCGGGCGCTGTTTGTTTGGCTGCTTGTTTTGCAGATCAAGGATTAAGTGAGTGGCAAATCGTCAGAAAATGTATATGCAATGAAGACACAATGAAGCGAAAAATAAATAAACATTTGCGCATATATGTATGTAGACTCACACAATAGATCATGTAAATGGTCGCGGTGTAATAAGGCCTTATAATAATAACAATATGTATGTAGACACACGAATCAGCCGTCACAACAACAACGACAACATGAACAATGCCACTAACAAACCCAATGCAACAATGAGTAAAAGTCAAATTGACAGCAACAACGTTTTTTACTCGAAACTGCTGCCTCAACAGTCAACATGAATTATTTGCCTTTATTTCAATTTCTTAACCCCCCAAGATTTCACACTGTTCGCCCTTATTCCCCATACTTTGTACGTGTATTTAAAAATTTTACTTAGGTTTATTTGCTTTTGAATTTGTTACGAAAATAAAAATATGTACATATGTTCGCACTTTTGAGTTGGCAGCCACAGCCTTATAGCTCAAACAGAATCAGTCCGCTAATACGTCAGTTGCGTGACGTACGTCAATTTTAGAGCAAATTCTATTTTGACGTATCCGTTTCGCGTGACGCATACAAACACCCGCAGTCTACTTTCTGTCAGTTGTTTCACCAGCAACAACACTAATAGGTACATTAGAGCGTATCACCAAAAAAAAAGTCGGCCGTACCTCCCCTCATATGAAGTGTTTTTGAAAAACATTTAAAAAAAATTTTTTTTTATTTTTTTTGGCAACCCTAAATGTCGACCAATTACATTTTTCTTCATATCTTTGGCATTTGTTGTCAGATTTTAAAGTGTGACACATCAATTTTTTTGTCTTTTTAGCTTTAGTAGGTATCAAGTCTTATTGGAATTTAAAACACGACAACCACTACAAGAACTAAATTGACGACTTTCCAATGGGAGTCTCGCTTTATTTCTTTGATTTAATGTTTGGAGAAATGGCAAAATATTCTTTGGTTTTAGGAATATAGTCAGAAAGTCTCAAAAGCCATCGAAAAAATTTGAAGCTACATACATACCTACATATGTAATTGAGTTTTTAGTAGTAAATTTTTATTGTGCTCGTGCTTTTATTTGGAAACTGAAATCGGAACGAAACCGAAGCCGAAATAAATGTTGAAGAACGAAATCGGAATCGTAACCGAAACACGTTACAAAACCGAAACCGCAACTTTACTTTTAACGGTTACAGACCTTGGTATGGTAAGTAGAAATCGTGGGCATAAAACCTTTGTTACAAAGAGGAATAATGCTCGAAGCACGCTTTCCTCTACCCACACTAATAATGTGTTCTGAGTTTGTGTTTTTTTTCTCCTTTCTATGTCATCGCGCACTCCTCTTCTAGCGTTTTTTGCTCTATTTGATTTGCACTCGAAAATAATGTGGGAGATTGATGAAAGCTGGTTTTCGACTTCTGATTACTGTTGTTGGTTGCTTATCAATACGAGTTTATAGAGATGAGGTAGATAAATCTGCAAAATTTGATTTCTATTCCAGAACTCTAGCTCTAACAACTACAGGGGTGTAAAAGTAGGTCGCCTCCCAGTTGGTGCACCCTGGGTAACGCTAAATGACCTACCTACACAGCCTACACGGCTAGTTTCTTGTATTGCCGGTTCTACGAGAACGGTACCAGTACTTGTGCTGTACCCATCGTGCCGAAACGATCCGGGTCGTTTTTTTATATCGACCCGGCCAAGAGCAATACACTCGAGGTGACCCTGTCTGATATTTATGCAGGGCTACACCTCGCTACAACAACAACAACAACAGGCACATGATGCACACTACACAGTATATATAAAAACGCCGAAAAGTATTAAATTAATGCCATTTTGCGTTTAATTGGGGGAAAGAGTATTATTTTGGATTATTTTAAGACCATTTGGACTAATTTCATTGACAAAATTGAGAGAGAGAGAGAGAGCGATTTAGAATAATTTTGTTATTATTTTAAAACCATAAGTCCAAATTTATTTTTCCAAACTTTTTCAGGGTCTTAAAATAATACTACTTGGTATTAAATTTAAAAAAAGTAGTCTTTCATTTTTTACTGTGTACGAAATTCGGCCCACACTGGAGACATCCTGAATATTATTTCGTCTTCACTTGAAACGAAAAGCAACAAATACAAATTGTACTGGGCGAGGAAGGAGTTATTACTTCGCCTCTCTTCGTAACCCATTGGTTTCATGTGGCTACATTAAAATGTCACTGAAGACTATAAATAAACATGTGTATGTATATTTTTCATACCACTTTTTGGTTTTCCGCGCCACTACACACAAAATGTGGGGCCAAGCGCTAATGACAATACTGGCGTCTTCGGTTGTTGGAATCATATCTTTAGTGTTGGCATTTGTTAAATCTGGGATACTTTTGCAAAAGTATCGAATTAAAGAGTAGATAAACACTTTATCGGGTCACTCATGATAAGGTCCCATATTCTCAGAGAGTTAAATATTAGAATTTGTTTAAGTTTAATAGAGTTTTTTTATAAAATTATATTTAATTGTCAAGAGGCCCCTGAATCATACCACCATGCTTATTTTGCGTCCCTTTGAAAGTTGGAACTTACCTGCAAAGAGAAAATAACGAAAAAATGGTGAAATATTGAAAGCAATTCTTCATTTTATACCAGTATTCTGTAATTCTGTCTCATATCAAGTCACTAAATTTGAGATATTTTATTAGATACAATTTTTGTGACTTGAGATGATTCCGGTATTCTATAAGAGAAAGTCACAAGAAATCTACCATAGTCTCTCTCTCGGTCATTTTAAAGTGTGGTGAATACAAAAATTGCATAAATTTAAGTAACGCATTTGACACTCGCCCTATAGATGTCGATGCAGCCCAGGTGTTAAGCGTCCGGATTATGACACGGGAGGTCGCAGGTTCAAGTGCTGGTCCGCTAACAGTACATTTTTTTTTTATTTTTTTTTTTTCAAATTTAATTAACTTTTTTTAAACATATATATACTTCTAATTCGTAAAATACTTTTTTTTTTAATTTTTTAAATTTTTTAACAAATTGTCTTAAATTAGTTTCGTTTGTTACCTGCCTACAAGCAGATGACTTTACTGAGAATAGAGATGTGAGGCACTTACTGAATAACAAATTGTATCAAATATGTATGAAATAGACCACGAAATGTCTCTATTAGTGGCTAGATACAGCTTACGGAATTGAGGTATTAGATAAAATTTTGTTTTGAAAATATGAATGGCGCGCTTAATGCGTTAGTTACAACTTATTTTAAAAGTATTACCCTTCCAAGAAATTCAGCCACTACTATACAGTTTTAACTTTATTTGTCAATACTTAAATATACATATTTAAGCTCTTAAGATCATGTAGCTACAAATGTGGGTATGAGCAAGTACATTAAGAGTTTACTATTCGAACGCCAGGATACGAAACATATACGGAAGGATGAAGTATCCAAGAGAGACGTGGTAGTACAATATAATTTCCGTATACAAAACGCATTACAACTAACGAAAGAATACCCAAGGGAAATTCACAGTTTGTTTACTCGAATTCTTTACTTATAGACCAAGATCCCAGAGCCTAAAAGCGTCACTTATTTTATAATGGATGAAACCAATACCGATCGATAGTCCTCCCCGAATCTAGAAAGAATGTGAAAATTTTAAAGCTGTACCTATGACAAGGGCCTAGGAATCGGGGGTCAAAGTCGCCAAAAAATGACCCTAACTTCACTTATTTTATAATGGATGATTTTCACATATTTGACGTAGATTACCACCCCGCGTCAGTATCAAGTGTTGTTAGACCCGTACCAGTGACAAGGCTCCAGCCAGACACCCCCAGTTCGCGGATTTTCCTATGGAAATTTATTCTGTTTTACTAATTTCACGCATTTGGGCCACTTTGGCTGCTTTTAACTACCCAATATTTTCCCATTTTTTGTAGAACACTACCCTCAAGTAGTATCAGGAATTTTTAGACTTCGTCCCATGGAAAAAACTTCAGCCAGACACCTCAAAACTCGGGAAATTTCACTAATTTTTACTGCGCTTTCACATGTTTAAGCGGATTTGACCAACTTTGGCCTCTTTTAAATAACAGATCTTTACACATGTATCGTAAAATGCTACCCTTAAGTAGAATCAAGAATTTCTAGACATCATCCCATGGAAAAAACTTCAGCCAGACACCTGAAAGTTCGAGAACTTTTATTTTCCTATTAATTTGCTTTCTCTTGTTTGTCCCACTTTTACTAATTTTAAATGATAGATCTTTTCACATGTGTCGTAGGACACTACCCTTAAGTAGTTTCAGTAATTTTTAGACCTCGTCCCATGGCAAAAACTTCAGCCAGACACTTCAAAACTCGGGAAATTTCACTCATTTTTACTGCGCTTTCACATGTTTAAGTGGATTTGACAAACTTTGACTACTTTTAAATAGCAGATCTTCACATATGTGTCGTAAACTGCTACCCTTAAGTAGAATCAAGCATTTCCAGACATCATCCCATGGCAAAAACTTCAGCTAGACACCTCAAAGTTCGGGAACTTTTATTTTCCTATTAATTTGCTTTCTCTTGTTTGTCCCACTTTTACAATTTCTAAACGACGGATCTTTTCAGATGTTTCGTAGGACACTACCCTTAAGTAGTTTCAGTCATTTCTAGACTTCGCCCCATGGCAAAAACTTCAGCCAGACACCTCAAAGCTCGGGATTTTCACAAATTTTTACAGAGATTTCACTTGTTTCAGCAGGTTTCTCCAACTTTGTCCACGTTTAAACGGCGGATCTTTACACATGTGTCGTATAACACTACCCTTAAACGGTATCAGGCATTTCCGGACTTCATTCCATGAAAAAAACTTAAGCCAAACAACCCAAAGCACGGGAACTTTTCATCATTTTTACTGTGCTTTCACATGGTCAAATGGGTTTACCCAACTTTGGCTGCTTTTAAATGGCGGATCGCTACAAATGTATCGTATAACACTACTATTAACTAATATTAGGCAATTTTAGACTTCGCCCCATGACAAAAACTTCAGCCAGACACCTCAAAGCTGAGGAAATTTCATAATTCTTGCTGCGAATTCACATGTTTAACTGCGTTGGTCTAACTTTGGCTGCTATTAAAGGGCAGATAATTTCACATGTGTCATAGAAGACTACCCTTAAGTGGTATCAGGTACTTTTTGACTTCGCCCCATGTCAAAAACTTCAGCCAGACACCTCAAAACCGAGGAATTTTTATAATTCTTACTGCACTTTCACATGTTTAAGCGAATTTGTCCAACTTTGGCTGTTTTTGAAAGGCAGATCTTTGCACATGTGTCGTGGAACACTATCTCCAAGTAGTATCAGGCATTTTTATACTTCATCCCATGGAAAAAACTTCAGCCAGACACCTCCAGCCTGAGGAATTTTCATAGTTCTTACTGCTTTTTCACATGTTTAATCGGGTTGGTCCAACTTCGGCTGCTTTTAAAGAGCAGATCTTTTCACATGTGTCATAGAAGACCCCCTTAAAGAAGGATCGGCTATTATTATACTTCGCCTCATGTCAAAAACTACAGTCAGATACCTCAAAACTGAGGAATTTTCATAATTATTACTGCGATTTCACAGGTTTAAGCGAGTTGGTCCAACTTTTGCTGTTCGTAAAGGGCATATCTTCACACATGTGTCATAGAAGACCACCTTAAAGAAGTATCGGGTATTTTTTATACTTTGCCCCATGTCAAAAATTTCAGCCAGACACCTCAAAACTGAGGAATTTTCATAATTCTTACTGCGATTTCACAGGTTTAAGCGAGTTCCCTGCAGCGAAACCTCAAACTAATCAGAAAAATACTAGTATACAACTATAATTTTCTGGCAGAACTCATACTAGTCAGGAAATATCCATTTCATACCAGTATACAAATAGAATTTTTCGGCTGAACCCATACTAGTCAGGAAATATCCATTCCATACTAGTATACAACTAGATTTTTCTGGATGAAGTTATACCAGTTGAAAAAAAAAATTTATTCGTTTCGTTTTCTTTTATAATTCATAGATGCTTTTTCGTGATTGGGTAAATACAAATAGCCGCTGCTTTCTTAAGAATAAACATGAAAATAAAGTCAAATGATAAAATAAAGGGTAAGCCAGGAAAATTCTGGTTGAAATCATACTAGTCCAGGTTAAAAGCTTTTTTGACTAGTATATTCCATACTGGTCCTTTTTGGACTAGTTCATTTTATGGAAATTATACTAGTCCAGGATGAACTAGTATGAAACTGGTATTTCTGAAATTGACATCTTGTAGGACATCAACACGTAAAAAATACCAGTTGCTTATAAAAAGACAGAACACCGGGCCCAACTAGTCAGTGTTCTGTCTTTGTTCCATATAAGCTCGGTGCACCAACTAGTTGTAAAGTAGTTTTCAACTAGTTGCTTTCGCTGCAAGGTAGCGACATAAGAGTGACATTGTCTGAAATGCAACAAATTCCACATCTGAACACTTTGTATGGGCTGAACTGTTCTAATTTGCTTGATCATGTCCTATGGAGAGATCAATTGCGAAAAAAAAATCGAGCTCTGAGGTGTTTGGATGTAGTTTTTGTCATGGGAAGATCTCCAAAAATGCCTGATACCACTTAAGAGTTGCGTTCTACGACACATGTGTAAATATTCGCCTTTTAAAAATAGTCAAAGTTGGACAAACCTGCTTCAACAATCGAAAGCACAGTAAGAATTATGAAAACTACCCAGATTTAAGGTGTCTGGTTAAAGTATTTGTCATAAGGCGAAGTCTAAAAGTACCTGGTACCACGTAAGGGTGGTCCTCTATGACACATTGAAAATATCTGCCCTTTAAAAGCAGCCAGAGGTAGACGAACCATCTCAAACATGTGAAAACGCAGTAAGAATTATAAAAATTTCTCAGTTTTGAGGTGTCTGGCTGTAGTTTTTGACATGGGGCGAAGTATAAAAATAGCCGATCCTTCTTTAAGGGGGTCTTCTATGACACATGTGAAAAGATCTGCTCTTTAAAAGCAGCCGAAGTTGGACGAACTCGCTTAAACCTTTGAAATCGCAGTAAGAATTATGAAAATTCCTCAGTTTTGAGGTGTCTGGCTGAAATTTTTGACATGGGGCAAAGTATAAAAAATACCCGATACTTCTTTAAGGTGGTCTTCTATGACACATGTGTGAAGATATGCCCTTTACTAACAGCAAAAGTTGGACCAACTCGCTTAAACCTGTGAAATCGCAGTAATAATTATGAAAATTCCTCAGTTTTGAGGTGTCTGACTGTAGTTTTTGACATGAGGCGAAGTATAATAATAGCCGATCCTTCTTTACGGGGGTCTTCTATGACACATGTGAAAAGATCTGCTCTTTAAAAGTAGCCGAAGTTGGACGAACTCGCTTAAACCTTTGAAATCGCAGTAAGAATTATGAAAATTCCTCAGTTTTGAGGTGTCTGGCTGAAATTTTTGACATTGGGCAAAGTATAAAAAATACCCGATACTTCTTTAAGGTGGTCTTCTATGACACATGTGTGAAGATATGCCCTTTACTAACAGCAAAAGTTGGACCAACTCGCTTAAACCTGTGAAATCGCAGTAATAATTATGAAAATTCCTCAGTTTTGAGGTGTCTGACTGTAGTTTTTGACATGAGGCGAAGTATAATAATAGCCGATCCTTCTTTACGGGGGTCTTCTATGACACATGTGAAAAGATCTGCTCTTTAAAAGTAGCCGAAGTTGGACGAACTCGCTTAAACCTTTGAAATCGCAGTAAGAATTATGAAAATTCCTCAGTTTTGAGGTGTCTGGCTGAAATTTTTGACATGGGGCAAAGTATAAAAAATACCCGATACTTCTTTAAGGTGGTCTTCTATGACACATGTGTGAAGATATGCCCTTTACGAACAGCAAAAGTTGGACCAACTCGCTTAAACCTGTGAAATCGCAGTAATAATTATGAAAATTCCTCAGTTTTGAGGTGTCTGACTGTAGTTTTTGACATGAGGCGAAGTATAATAATAGCCGATCCTTCTTTAAGGGGGTCTTCTATGACACATGTGAAAAGATCTGCTCTTTAAAAGCAGCCGAAGTTGGACGAACTCGCTTAAACCTTTGAAATCGCAGTAAGAATTATGAAAATTCCTCAGTTTTGAGGTGTCTGGCTGAAATTTTTGACATGGGGCAAAGTATAAAAAATACCCGATACTTCTTTAAGGTGGTCTTCTATGACACATGTGTGAAGATATGCCCTTTACGAACAGCAAAAGTTGGACCAACTCGCTTAAACCTGTGAAATCGCAGTAATAATTATGAAAATTCCTCAGTTTTGAGGTGTCTGACTGTAGTTTTTGACATGAGGCGAAGTATAATAATAGCCGATCCTTCTTTAAGGGGGTCTTCTATGACACATGTGAAAAGATCTGCTCTTTAAAAGCAGCCGAAGTTGGACCAACCCGATTAAACATGTGAAAAAGCAGTAAGAACTATGAAAATTCCTCAGGCTTGAGGTGTCTGGCTGAAGTTTTTTCCATGGGATGAAGTATAAAAATGCCTGATACTACTTGGAGATAGTGTTCCACGACACATGTGCAAAGATCTGCCTTTCAAAAACAGCCAAAGTTGGACAAATTCGCTTAAACATGTGAAAGTGCAGTAAGAATTATAAAAATTCCTCGGTTTTGAGGTGTCTGGCTGAAGTTTTTGACATGGGGCGAAGTCAAAAAGTACCTGATACCACTTAAGGGTAGTCTTCTATGACACATGTGAAATTATCTGCCCTTTAATAGCAGCCAAAGTTAGACCAACGCAGTTAAACATGTGAATTCGCAGCAAGAATTATGAAATTTCCTCAGCTTTGAGGTGTCTGGCTGAAGTTTTTGTCATGGGGCGAAGTCTAAAATTGCCTAATATTAGTTAATAGTAGTGTTATACGATACATTTGTAGCGATCCGCCATTTAAAAGCAGCCAAAGTTTGGTAAACCCATTTGACCATGTGAAAGCACACTAAAAATGATGAAAAGTCCCCGTGCTTTGGGTTGTTTGGCTTAAGTTTTTTTCATGGAATGAAGTCCGGAAATGCCTGATACCGTTTAAGGGTAGTGTTATACGACACATGTGTAAAGATCCGCCGTTTAAACGTGGACAAAGTTGGAGAAACCTGCTGAAACAAGTGAAATCTCTGTAAAAATTAGTGAAAATCCCGAGCTTTGAGGTGTCTGGCTGAAGTTTTTGCCATGGGGCGAAGTCTAGAAATGACTGAAACTACTTAAGGGTAGTGTCCTACGAAACATCTGAAAAGATCCGTCGTTTAGAAATTGTAAAAGTGGGACAAACAAGAGAAAGCAAATTAATAGGAAAATAAAAGTTCCCGAACTTTGAGGTGTCTAGCTGAAGTTTTTGCCATGGGATGATGTCTGGAAATGCTTGATTCTACTTAAGGGTAGCAGTTTACGACACATATGTGAAGATCTGCTATTTAAAAGTAGTCAAAGTTTGTCAAATCCACTTAAACATGTGAAAGCGCAGTAAAAATGAGTGAAATTTCCCGAGTTTTGAAGTGTCTGGCTGAAGTTTTTGCCATGGGACGAGGTCTAAAAATTACTGAAACTACTTAAGGGTAGTGTCCTACGACACATGTGAAAAGATCTATCATTTAAAATTAGTAAAAGTGGGACAAACAAGAGAAAGCAAATTAATAGGAAAATAAAAGTTCTCGAACTTTCAGGTGTCTGGCTGAAGTTTTTTCCATGGGATGATGTCTAGAAATTCTTGATTCTACTTAAGGGTAGCATTTTACGATACATGTGTAAAGATCTGTTATTTAAAAGAGGCCAAAGTTGGTCAAATCCGCTTAAACATGTGAAAGCGCAGTAAAAATTAGTGAAATTTCCCGAGTTTTGAGGTGTCTGGCTGAAGTTTTTTCCATGGGACGAAGTCTAAAAATTCCTGATACTACTTGAGGGTAGTGTTCTACAAAAAATGGGAAAATATTGGGTAGTTAAAAGCAGCCAAAGTGGCCCAAATGCGTGAAATTAGTAAAACAGAATAAATTTCCATAGGAAAATCCGCGAACTGGGGGTGTCTGGCTGGAGCCTTGTCACTGGTACGGGTCTAACAACACTTGATACTGACGCGGGGTGGTAATCTACGTCAAATATGTGAAAATCATCCATTATAAAATAAGTGAAGTTAGGGTCATTTTTTGGCGACTTTGACCCCCGATTCCTAGGCCCTTGTCATAGGTACAGCTTTAAAATTTTCACATTCTTTCTAGATTCGGGGAGGACTATCGATCGGTATTGGTTTCATCCATTATAAAATAAGTGACGCTTTTAGGCTCTGGGATCTCGCTCTATTACGGGGTGACACATTTAAATTGTTTACCCAACGTCACGAAAGCAAAATGGGGCAAGGTAGAAAAAGTAGTTGTGCAAGACCTTCAACAATTTACCACTGGTGTGGGTTAACCAAAATGAGCACGACCTTTATGATAATGGTACACTCAGAGAAAAATCACAGTTATATCAACAGTCCTCTACTGTTAATACCAAAAAATGGTTGAATTGACAGAAATCTGGTCAAGTAAACAGATTTATGGGTTGATTTGACGAAAAATTCACAGCTCCGTCCTGTTGTTACAGTTGATTTTTGTTAATTTGTTAATTTGCACGATAACATCTGTTGTTTCAACTGGTGAATGTATATGTTGATCCAACAGACCCAATACTCTTGATTATTAACATAAATGCCAGTTGTGTTGCCAACTAGTACTGTTCAATGAACATATTTGGTTATTTTTAACCGATTTAACAGTTAATTCAACAGCGAAGGAACTGTTTTTTGAAAAACAGCAAACTTCTGCAGTGAATCCAACAGCGAAGATACTGTTGCAATTCGACGCCATCAAGCATACATTTTGTAAACTCGACAGTAAAAGCTGGTAAATCAACTGTCGCGGTTGTTAACGCTTAACAGAAAACTGTTGAAGGAATGAATTAATTAAAGTCGATTGGACAGAAATTTGTTATATTAAACAGTAAAACTGTTCAAATTTTAACGAACGAACAGCATCTGTGGTTTCTACAGATATATCGTGTGGATGGTTTTTGCCTGTGAAATCTGTTGTTTTAACCTGTAATCCAGTTCATTCTACTGTATTTTTTCTCTGAGTGTAGATCCAGACAGAAAAAAAGGAGTAGAAGTGCGAAGCCAATACAAAAGCAACATAGAAACGATAACCCGAAATGAAAAACAAACAAACACAAAATCGGCATTCCACGCGGACGGTAAAAACAAAATAGCTATCTTATGGCAATGGTATGGTAATTGTGTGGTAAAGGTATGGTAATGCTAAAGTAATGGTAAGGTCATGGTGGAGAAGCTCAGTCGGATTATCCTCCGGTGTATCTGGTTTTTTGGGTTTGTTTTAGTTCGTTCACTTAAAAGGAGTTTCATCTTCATTAAAGATACTAAGTAGTTTACTTTATTAGGAAAAGAAATCTTATTGGATAAGAAGTTTCCTAAGAAAGAGCTTTTGGTTAATTTTAATAAAACATTACTAAACTACAAACTAGAGAGTGCTCTTAAAAGTGGTAACGGGGAAAGTGTTCCCCGAAGAGAGGTATCCGTATAATAATTGTTTCCGTAAGGAGAGACTCTATGTATGTATTTTGAAAGTTGTTAAGAAATATCTTCAATTTGGATCAATGACGACTAACAAATTCCCACCCGCTACCTTGGAATGCTCCATATTGGTTTGGGAAGTAAAGCATTAATATTACACAGCAATCATTTCTCAACGCTTGGTTATGGACGTCGTTTGCCCAAATATAGAAAAATAAAAATTAGTAGCAAGAAGGGCAGGGTGGAGAAATAAAGAGGAGGAAAGGGTCTATCCATTTGCACTGGATCATTATGCAAGAAGGAAGTTATTTGTTAGTTAATCGAGCGTGACAAATAATGAACCGAACAACAATAATTGCAGATTGTTGGGGTGTGGGCGGAAATCACGCGCAGAGAACGAGCGATTTGAATATTAAACGAGTATGTAACTATGGGAATAGTACGTAATGTTCAGATTAATTTTAGATTACTTTAGTTCTAAGAGCATTGTGAGCAATATCTAGTAATTTTAATTTTGTCTGCGAGAGAGATGTTCAAACTTTAGTGCACTTCTAGTTAATAAACTCATATCTTGCAAATATGAAAGTAGGTATGTGCAAGCATTATCTCTAAAGTCAAATATACAACTAAAAGTTGTTGATAGTTTGACGGTTACTTGCTTAGAGTCACCGCCAACCAAGACTAACGTCGACAACACCGAAAACACAAAAGTTCTTTGATGCACAACTTAGCATAAGTCGGGTGGCGCGCAAGCAGCAAAGGATAAAGTTTATCGCCACAACACACTTTAACTTTGTTTTGCTGTTGAAGGTTAGAGCAATCGTATCAGCAGCAGCCATCGTATTCGTAAACTCCTCGTCCCTAATGAAGCAACACTTGGCCAATACTTGAAGTGAATGAAGTGGCATCAAGTGTGTTGGCAACACTAAAAACAGAAATGTCATGATTGCTCAAGTGGCACTGACGAAGTAGAAAAAGAATAAGACGAAGGCTAGCGGAGGTGCGTGGGTGAAGCATACGCATTGGATGGACAATGAATGTGTGGGCGGATTTAATCGCATGATGTGTGTGCGTGTGTCTGTAGCATAAGTACCACAACAGTTTATATCCACCTCATTAAGCGCATTCAAAGTGAGAATTTGTGGCTCAGTCGCAACAAATCTGAGCACAATTGTTGCATGGTCATATTCGAGATGGGTTTATGCCAAATACCCTTTTTATGCTCTTCAAAGAAATATTGAGTTGGCATTGAAACTGTACCATTGGTGCTGTCAAGTGGTAAATAATGTGTTACATAGGCAGTGTTCGTGGTCATGCAGACCTGCGTTAGCGGACAAAAGGGTACTTGGCAGGCGAAATGCGTGGGGAGTTTTTACAATGAAACTCTTGTAGTTTTAACAGGAAAATTATGAAGCTTTGAATTGAAATATTTGTAATTATATTGAAACTTCAACAATAGTTTGGTTGTAAAACATTTGAGAGCATAAACACTCGTCAACTTCAATTGTCAAAAGTTCGCAGACGATTGACGAACTGTAAAATACTTTGAGTAGAATACTCACTAAGGCCCACTTGCACAACGCCGAGTTAACTTTTTAATTTCGAGTTATTTTGAAAGTTGTCAAAAACATATGACTTTAACCCCTCATTTGACGTTAGCTCTAAGTTAAAAATAAAAATTTTCGTTGTGCAAGTCAGCCTTAGGCTATTTTGTATGGGTTTGGAAACTTTGTAAAATATTTATCTAATCCACTCTCATAAGATCGATTGCGGCATCAAATCATTCGACCACTCTAAATTATGGAACCTGATAACATATTCCCGGCTGAGCAACGGATAGCGAGTGATGTTTTATCTCCCATTCCGTCAGGAAGCAAAAATAGCCTTAATACACAAAGTATTAGGCAATTCACAAGATCTCTTTTAGCTTATTGCACTATTTCGATAACACAACTCTTGTGAGCAATATAACGAATTGAATTGAATTGTATCTGAAATTTGAAAAATTGAATTTTTGTAAAAACTTTTTAGGAAATTGTTAATTTTTTGTTTTGCTGCTTCTTTTACTATTTAAACCAAAATGTATTAAATAAAGTGTGCTTGAATTTGACGTTGCTCTCATTTAGAACTGGGGTATAATGTCAAATCGAAAAGAATTCTTAACCGTTTTGTGACAATTTGTTATTCAAATTTTGTAAGCAAATCTAAATTTTTTGGAAGCAATATTAGCTAGCCGGAAAAACCAAGATTAGATGGGATAAAAGATAGCAGGATACACGCGGAGAAGGGCAAGAGCTTATGAACTTGTTATATATGTATGTATCATAAAATAAAGAGGTATTTTTATTCTATTTTAGATAATAATATGAAAAGGTCCAAGACATACGATCGTTGCGCTGTGTGTAAGAAAAGCGCAGATAACCATAAAATTCGTTTTTTTGAAACACCCAGCTGCGAGCTAAAGGTGATGGCCCAATGCACGCTTGCTTTGCTGGCTTTGTTAAAATTCTTTTGAACTCTACTGAAAGATATAAAAGCTGGCCCAGTGGCAGCCTTACTTTACTTGCTTAAAGCGCTTCAAAGCGTCGAATAGCCCTAATCTCTATTTGACAGCGCTTTACACGCTTCACTATTTGTCTTGTTTGTCTCATGCTGTATTTTTGACAGTTTTTGAAGCTTCTATTTGGGTCATCACCTTAAGGCGAAAGCGATCGGAGGAAAGCTGTGGGATTAGCTTACCCGCTTCGTCTTTCGTTTGCGAAACCCATTTTAAAAAAAACTGATTTCATCTGCTGTCCATCCAGGTGCCGTCCCCATGCCAATACCAATACAACCAAGTCTTCGAAGTGAAGGAGTTTTAATGAAAAATTTCAGGTCTGTTGTGGATTGTAAAAATAGTTGTATTGTAAGTTACAGTTTAAGGGCCGCTAGCATAAAAGCCGACAAAGAAGAACAAGGAAGGGGGTTTAGGGGTTTAGAATATGCCCGAGGTAGGCATACCGGTCGTAAAAGGCGACTAATATGCACATAGGTAATTGACGTGCTACTCGATGGTTGATCTACGGATAAGATGCCTCTCACCTCTCATTACCCATCTTCTCCTTCCTCACGGATGGAGGGATGACATGACCTAGAAGGTTCCACTGGTCATACCAAATCGCTACCACGACAGTCGGGCAGTACCGCAAGGGAGTACCGCAGCGTACCGGGGTCATATCCGGCCAAGGACTGTCAACTTCGGCATCACTCCCCAAAACCTTCGGGGAGTATTTTGCTGTTAACAACAACACCAACAACAACAACAACAACAACAACAACAACAACAACAACAACAACAACAACAACAACAACAACAACAACAAGGAAGAAAAATAAACGAAAACGCGAAAAGGCTTCTATTGGCTGCTGTTGGTTAATTTTCATTTGGAAAATAATCAATAATTTGTTTATAATTTGTTCTGCATGTATAGTTCTTATATTTTATTCTCTTGATCCTATATAAGAGTGGCGAAATGAGACATTGCACCACATAGGGTTAATTCATTTGTTTACATTCATTTGACATTATAGCCCCTTACAAGAGAAAACTATTTTACGTCAATCACACTTTGTTTAATACATTTTGATTTAAACTAAACAAATTTAAATGAAAATTGAGAGGTTAAAATTACATTTCAAAACAAAACTAATTGAAAAACAAAATATCACACTTGATATACATAGGTTGCTCAATTGTATTGTGCTATTCAAATTTTATATGAGAAACGACAGCATGGAAATTATGATAGTTTTAAACTAATAGAAGATAGGAGAATGGGAGATCTTGTGATTTGCCTATATGTATATCTCAAAACAATAGGGAGATTGTTTGTTGTTCATATTCGCAGGTCCGTGAACACAGATTTTCTTATGGTGATTTCGTTTCAACAAAAAAATGTACTTTTACACGGTGAACATGCTTAAACTCTTGGACTCACTCCTGTAAAAGTGTACCCGCCCTATATGCAAGTGATTTAGATAAAACGAACACATAAAACTACCCTGAGTTGAAATGTATTTAATAAACAATTCAGGTTTTTCTAATTTGCCAAAGTAAAGTTTCTTTTAATAAAATTTCGAGAAAAATCAGCTGCAGTTGATTTGAAGGGGAATTACCTACCCTGTCAAGGCTTGACAGAGTAAAAAATGCATATTTTTTGCACTTTGAAAATTCCAATTTTTATGAAACGAATGCACAATACTATGTTGTTGTTGTTGTTGTTGTTAACAATGCATTGCCCTGTCTAGAGTGTATGATCATTCCGAAGATCTTCATCAAGCTCTTCTAAGGGGAGTCCAAGGAAACGTGCAGTTTCAACAGGGGTTGTCCAGAGGGACAGAGGGGTTAGAAGAGTAGGTTCAGATGAACAATTGAAGAGATGTAGAGTATCATGGGGGGTCCTACCACATGCAGGGTATGTATTTAAGATTGTATCATTAAGTCTGGATAAGTAGGAGTTTAACCTTACACTATATCCAGACCTAAGCTGTGCCAAGGTCACTCTTGTCTCCCTTGGTAAGGTGCGTTCTTCTTCAGCAATATCCGGTGGAGGACTGTTCAGAACGGGATTCACAGGTAGAGATCCGACAAAAGTGTCTACCGACTCGGTGTGGATGTCGGTTAGAGCCCGCTTATGATTCTGCAGATCAAACGGCAAGGTAATATGATGCCGGATCTCATCATTGTGCTTACGGAGATGTCTCCTTATGTCTCTCGGGGGCGGATCTATGTCCAAAAGATGACGGTTTGGATGTGCTGGCTTGTGGCAGTTCAGAAGGAATTGCCTGCTCAGCATTTCCGCATGCTCTTTTACATTGAGCAGCTTTGCCTCCTGATGGAGGTGAGACTCGGAAGACATGAGGAGACATCCCGTAGCAGTTCTGATGGCAGTATTTTGGCAGACTTGTAACTTCGTCCAGTTGGTGTTATGTACATTAGGCGACCATATGGGCGCAGCATAGTCAAAGACTGGTCGGCCAATGGCCTTATATGTAGTCAGCAACGTTTCTTTGTCTTTTCCCCAAGTACTGCCGGCAAGTGACTTGAGGATCTTGTAGCGACCACGTACCTTTGAGATTATTGCAGACACATGACCAGCAAATGAGAAAGTATTATCCAGTGTCATCCCTAATAACTTTGGGTGGCTGACAGTTGGTAGCTTAGTGCCATCAACGAAAATGTCTAATTCATTTCTCACCTGGTGCGTCCATGTCGTAAAAAGCGTCGCCGTTGATTTTGTCGGAGATATTGTCAGATCTCGTACAGAGTTCATCAGTATAGGGGCCCTTCCCCGTCGCCATTATTGTACAGTCGTCGGCATATGAAACGACGGAGACGCCCTCTGGTGGTGGGGGCATCTTCGATAGATAGAAATTAAACAGTGTCGGGGATAGGACACCACCCTGTGGCACCCCCTGTCTAATACGTCTAGGTTTTGATTTTGCGTTTGTAAAGTTAACCGACGCCTATCGTCCACTCAAATAATTAGCGGTCCATCTATTTAAACCATCAGGTATCTGTGTCTCAAACAGATCTTGTATGAGAGTGGCATGGTTGACTGTGTCAAAAGCTTTCGACAGGTCAAGTGCCACTAACACAGTCCTGTGATTTGGTTGGTTTTGATTTAGGCCGCTATTTATTTGAGTTGTAATATTATTGAGTGCGGTGGTGGTGCTGTGCAGCTTACGGAAGCCATGTTTATGACTAGCCAGGTGCAGATTTGCAGTATAATACGGTAGCAAAATGGACTCTAGCGTCTTCACTACCGGTGACAAAAGTGATATAGGACGATATGAATCGCCTATGTTTGCCGGTTTTCTAGGTTTTAGTAATGGAACCACTCTCGTCTTTTTCCATATTTCAGGAATGACGAAAGTGTTCAGTGAAAGACTGAATAGAGCCGCTAAGTATTTGTGTCCCTCCTGGCCTAGATGTTTCGGCATCTTCATGGCAATGCCGTCGGGCCGATGGATTTTGAGGGCTTAGCCTGTCTGATGGCTTCCCTGACCTCTGAGGCAGTGATGACAATGGGCGTATTTTGGTTTTTATATTTACGCGCCTGTCGCATGGTTCTACGTTTAGCTCTATCGGGCGGGGAATGTAGTACAAATTGTCTACAGAAGGAGTTCGCACATCCCCTAGGGTCCTTCTTCACCCTATCACCGAAAGTAATATCTACTTTATCCTTGTGTTGCGTTGGATTAGATAGAGCTTTGACCGTAGTCCATAATTTGCCAACACCATCAGAGAGGTTGCATTGCTCTAGGTGTTGTTTCCATTTGGCCAGTTTATGTTTATCGACCAACCTACGAATTTCCGCGTTGAGATCCTTTATACGGGGGTCTGCGGGATTGAGACTTCGCACTTCATCTCTTTCTCTAGCCATGGCCGCTGCCTCCGCGGGGATTATTTGAGATATTCGACCCGCAGGAATGAAGCGTTTAGAGGCCGAGTCAATGATGTTGCGGAAGTCTCGTTCGCCTTTGCGTACGTCCGTAGGAATGGATAGAGCAGCCAAGGATTCGTCCGTATATGTCTGAAAACTGTCCCAGTCCGCCTTGGTAAAGTTAATATATGTACCATGCTCAGGTGTAATAAAGTCCGTCGGTCGTTCGATGGTAATGACTATTGGGAGATGGTCAGACGCCAACGTGAGAATGGGTCGCCAATTGGTGTTGTTCAATAGTCCTGCACTTACGATAGAAATATCTGGCGAACTATAGCAGTTACCCTATACTCTCGTTGGGGCGTCTCCGTTCAATGTACAGAAAGCCGTATCATCTATTTGTTCTGCAAGTACATGCCCCCTATTGTCTGCTGGCAAGATTGAGTGCCACATGTCGTGGTGCGCATTGAAGTCGCCCAGGATCACGCGGTTATCTCCTCGTAATAGCAAGCTAATGTCGGGGTGATAGCCGGTGGGGCAACTTGAGACAGGGGGTATGTAGATATTAATGATTTGCAGATCGACATCTCCTGTACGGATAGTAATACCTTGGCTTTCTAAGATATCATCCGTTCCTTCGATGTCGGTATCAAATAGATGATACTGTACAGAGTTGTGCGTTATGAACGCTAGACCACCTCCCAGACCTCCTGTTACTCTATGACGGTCTTTCCGGTGGATGTTATATCCGCCATAGGTAATGAGGTCCGACCTAGGACTGAGCTTGGTTTCTTGGACTGCCGCAAGTTTTATGTCATATTACGTCATCAAATTAGTTATCTCTCCGATCTTACCAGTTAATCCGTTACAGTTGTGCTGTAAGATTTGGAAGTGCGCCGGTGGGGTCGATTTCGAGTTAACCATAGGCGTGAGAGACGGATGTGTTCGCCCAGGTGTTGGTAGGCTAAGACCAAGGCTGTGCCTCAGCATAGTTAGCTATGGACCCGGTGTAACCGGGTTGGCTGGCGTCGTAGGTTGAGGTGTGTTACAGCATGGTGCGATGAACGCATCCGTCCAGAGGTTCCTGTTAGCGAGCCCAGAGCATAGATGTACGTGGCATTGGCCTAAGCAGTTATTGCATTTGACCGATGACGCGAGCGTGTATAATCTTTGCCGACAAACAGTACACGTAGAGACAGGTGCGAGAAGATGTTGATCCTGACTCACGTGAGAAATTAAACGAGAGGGGGGTATGACATAGAAACAGAGAGGGACTGGTGCTCGGAGTTGCTCATGTCTAAACTGCTCCTGTGGGAGCGAGAGTGTTGAGCTGCTGCGCGTGATGTTGACGCCATAAGACACGAGCAACAGTCTGGAGTTTGTGTGGCGGGTATAGCAGAAGTGCTGCTAGTCGTTAAGACATTATTATTATTACTATTAGTATTGCTACTAGAAAGTGGCGGTAGGGGTGCGCTTGAACGGCGCTTACCGCGGGACGCCCGAGGGCGCAAACAACAAGGGGCCACGAAAGTACTAAAGAAAGTACGGGGTCTGTGGATGTTAAGGTTAAGCCCTGAACATCCAGATTTATGGAGCCATCTCTTACACGAGAAGCATTGCACAGAATGCGACCGTTTAATATATATCTTTTTGCAACAGACACTGCATATCCATTCTTTTGGTCCGGGGTTCGGCTCAACGCCCGCCCGTAACAATAGAATATCTTGCAGCCCTGCTGCAAGGAGGGAGGATGATAGTTTCGGAATGGGACAAAACATACTAAACCGGGTTACATTGAAAGTGACAGTCCTTGGCCGAGGTAAAACCCCGGGTGGTTCCACTGCGCAGAGATCCATGGCGATGTCCTGGGTTTTCTGCTCTGAGAAGTGACTGTACATAGGGAACCTACAATACTATAATGTTACCTTTCGTATCGCAATCGAACACGGAAAATTGAGAGGGTAATAAAAATGCGAATTTTTTATTTGTTGAAACGAAATCACCATTAAGGCTGTGTGTCAATTGAAAACATTTTCTGCCAGAGTAAAATGAGGTAAACAAATCTCCCTGCAAACCACTGCTAACCGCATTGCAAACACACACACATTTTTTATTTGACAAATTTCCCAAAATTATGTTAACCTTAAGCAACCAAAAAAAGTTGTTATGAATTAAATTAAAATGTGGGCCTAAAAATACCAAAAGTCCATTTTAGGGTTAATGTGCAAACATTCTGCCAAAAAGAGAAAACATTGCTTATTTTGTACTATTCACAAAATTATGAGTGCGAATGAAACAACATGACCCACTTTAAAAATATCCCAAATTTGCCAGTAAGACAGCTTTCAAAAAATTAATTATTATTTGTCAATTTTTTTCCAAAACCGAAAAAAGGTAAGCGAAAATTTTTTATTTTTTTATTTTAAATTTTTATAGCATTTGCTTCTTTTTAAGGCAGAGAGACACATACATAATAATGATGCAGCAATACGGGATTCAAGACATGCAGCTTAACATTCCAGCAGTTTTAAATAATTCAAGGGGTGATGGCTGCGCCGAATAAAATCGTATATAAAGGAAACGTCTCCAAAAAAACTACGACGAAGACGTATCATCATCATACCTACCAAAAAAGCATTTGAGCCTGCAAGAACACCTTTGCGTGAAATGGCTTCTCAAAATATGCCCAAAATAGGCATAGCGCTTGCGGATGCGATTTTTTAATTGCAGAGGAGAACTGCGCTACGCCAAAATTCGGCACTTCTTTAGAATCGATTTCATGCAAAGGTGGACTTGCAGGCTCAAATGCTTTATTGGTATGATGATGTGTCCTCGTCGTAGTGCTTGTGGAGAAGTTTCTTTAATTGTTGTGAAGGCGGTTAAAATTAAGTTAGTATATATTTAGTTATTAGTATGTATAAATGTATAATATTAATAAATAAGTGTATAATATAAATTAATAAATGATAAAATATGTACATATGTATATTAATTTTGGTGCAATTTATTTGGAAAAATTAGGAAAGTATTGTCCTTTTACTGCTAACCGTTTTAGTAACTGGTTTGGTAACCTATTCAATTATAAATGTTAACCAAAAGCTAGCTGGTTCGGTAACCGATTCAACTACATATGTTAACCATATGCTAGCTTGTTTGTTGACTTATTCAAAGAATAATTTTAACAGCATGTTTACCAAAACATTTACTGTTTCTTAACATAAAGTTAGCCATATGTTAGCAGTTTCCATAACCATGTAAACAAATACTATTAACAACATGTTACCCAAAACATTGACGACTTCAACAAATGGCTGTTAACTACATTTTAACCAAAACATTAGCCAGAGTTTGAAAGGGAAATTTTTTTATTTTGAAGGTTCAGGTATACTTTATTGCAAATGGAAAATTCAATAAGTGCAAGGGAGAGGCAAAATGTAGATATGGTTAAAATTTTCACACGGCCTGAACAAAATTAGCTACTTCGGTAGCCGTATGAAAAATGAATGAAACCAACTATTTAACTTGGTTGCTAGCCGGTATCTGGTTTGCAGGGCTCCTATGGTGTACAAAAATTTTCGATTTTGCTGTGCCAAACGAAAAGGTAAATTATGACAGTAGTAAATTTTGACGTATGGAAAAAGCACGTGCAAAAGTAAATATTCTGTGAATAAATTTTCGATTTAAGTGGTTTTCAGCATTTATATTGCTTTATTTTGGCATTGTCTTTTATTTTAGTGTTAAATAACGCGTGTGCGCATAAATTCTTGGTTGTCAAAATTTGAGGGCAAACTCTGACGTTCCTGTAAGGACAACAATGGCGACCTGGTAACCGACGTACAGAGTGTACTTAAATTATGGAGGGAGCACTTCTCCTCATTGCTAAATTGCGAGGGAGACGTCGAACTCGATACCCCAATCCCTGACGATGGAAAAGTCGTCGCACCACCTGACTATGACGAAGTGAAGATAGCTATATCCCGGCTCAAAAACAACAAAGCGCCTGGAAGAGACGGACTTCCCGCAGAGCTGTACAAACACGGAGGCGAGGAGCTGGTAAAAAGCATGCATCAGCTCTTATGCAGAATATGGTCAGACGAGTGCATGCCTCCAGATTGGAATTTAAGTGTGCTCTGCCCAATCCACAAGAAAGGCGATCCCGCTAACCGCACCAACTACCGCGGAATCAGCCTTCTTAATATCGCATATAAGGTTCTTTCTAGCGTGTTGTGTGAAAGACTGAAGCCCATCGTAGACAAGCTGATTGGACCTTATCAGTGTGGCTTTAGACCTGGTAAGTCTACCATCGACCAGATTTTCACGATACGCCAAATCCTGGAGAAGACCCATGATAAAAGAATCGACACACACCATCTCTTTGTCGATTTCAAAGCCGCTTTTGACAGCGCAAAAAGGAGTTGCCTGTATGCCGCCATGTCTGAATTTGACTTCCCTGCAAAGCTTATACGGCTTTGCCAAATGACGTTGAGCAATACTAACAGCTCCGTCAGAGTCGGGAAGGACCTCTCTGAGCCATTTGAAACCAAACGAGGCTTCAGACAGGGCGACTCCCTTTCGTGCGATTTCTTCAATCTGATGCTGGAGAAGATAATTCGAGCAGCAGAGCTAAACCGCAATGGTACAATCTATTACAAGAGCGTGCAATTGCTGGCGTATGCCGATGATATTGATATCATTGGCCTTAACAACCGCGCCGTAAGCGCTGCCTTCTCTGGACTGGATAAGGAAGCGAAAAAAGTGGGTCTTGCGGTCAACGAGGACAAGACGAAGTATTTGCTGTCATCAAAGAAAGAATCGGCGCACCTGCGGCTTGGCAGCCACGTCACTGTTGAAAGTTACAAATTTGAAACTGTGAGGGACTTCGTCTATTTGGGAACCAGCATTAACACCGAAAATAATATCAGTCTAGAAATCCAACGGAGAATCACACTTGCGAACAAGTGCTACTTTGGACTGAGTAGGCAATTGAGAAGTAAAGTCCTCTCTCGAAGAACAAAGATCACGCTCTATAAGTCTCTCATCATACCTGTCCTGATGTATGGCTCAGATTCATGGACAATGTCAAGAGAAGATGAGATGGCCCTTGGAGTATTTGAGAGAAAAGTTCTCCGGAAGATTTATGGTCCTTCCCGTGATGCCGACGGCGAGTATCGAAGGAGATTTAACGATGAGCTGTACGAGCTTTACGCAGATCTGACCATAGTCCAGCGAATTAAAGCCCAAAGGCTCCGCTGGCTGGGTCACGTCATGCGAATGGACAAAGAAGCTCCAGCCCAGAAGGTTTTACAATCGTCACCCGAATTCGGCAGCAGAGGAAGGGGGAGGCCTCGACTGAGATGGAAACAACAGGTGGAGGATGACTTGAACTCCCTTGGGGTTTCCAATTGGCGTCAGTTATCGCTAAAAAGGAATGACTGGCGTGCTTTGATAGGCGACGGCCAAAATCGCTTAGGCGGTTAAGCGCCAATAAATGATGATGATGAGAGTGAGCTTCGAACAACGTCTATCCACAAGCTCTACTCGAGCCCCTCTATTTGTATCTTATTCGTGAAGCAACTTCTATTAAAAACAAGTAAGGAAAGCTGTCTTCGGCTGTAGCGTCACGATTTTCACTGTTCGATCCTCAATACAGCCTTGTGATTTTAATTTAAGCTCATACCGATATTATCGGAACTATCGATTATATGGGGGCGATGTGTTATATTGGTCCAATCGCATTGATTTTTAACATCGCCATGCCACATTCTAAAAGAGCAATAGCTACGAAATTTCACGTTCCTACCTATGTATATAATTACAGGAGTTATCTACCAAAATTCGTTTATTGGAACAATCGATTGTATGGAGGCTATGTGAAATATTTAACCCATCTCAATGATTTTCAACATCGATATTTCACATATAAAAATAGCAATACTTACAAAATTCCTACCTCTTTAATTAAAGGAGTTATAGCCCAAACCCGTTTATCGGAACAATCGGATGTATGGGAGCTTTATGTAACATCGGTCCGATCTTGCTGGTTCCGACAAATGACTCCTATATTAGAAAATGGTGGCCGCATACCAAATTTCAGCCAAATATCTCAAAAACTGAAGGACTAGTTTGCGTTCAAACAGACACAAGGTCTTCTTGACTCCTAGATGACCTCCACTTGGATCGTTATGCATTTCCCTGAGAACATCAACTACAACTACAACTACAAAAAACTACATTTTACTCCTCCATTCTTAAATGAGTGACTATTCGGCGTAATTCTAGACAGATGATTGAACGGAGTAAGTATTTGCGTTTTTGCAGGGAAGTTTTTCAGGCTGCGATTACTAAATTAGGTCGAACGAAATAAGGACGTCAGCTCTTTAACGGACTAAGTTTAACTATGACATAGGAGGCAGCCTGGAAAGGAGTTAACATAAAGTTAGAGATACAGCAACTTCAATTTCAATAATGATGAGTGCTTAGTGAAGCAAGTGCTATTATATTTCTGAAACATTTCCTTCCGCACATAAAATATACGTATTGTGACGAATTCCATGATTCCTTGATTATTTTCCCTGGGTTCTATCACTGTACGTTAAATAAAACACTCAGTTTCTACTTAATAAATGGTACGCTTTATTTACTACTAAAAACCGTAGTACAATATCACGGGTTAACTCACTGTGCAGTACTTCACTTTACAACACTTGAAAATAAACTGATTGATGTGCGTTGTCTTTGCGCGGTTTATATATCCGACCAGACAGCAGCTTCACAACCTAGAAATGTCTACACATTTCTGATTTATTCGTGCAACAGTGTTCTCGAAACGTTTATATATCGCCATCTCCTCTTTGTGCCACATTCGCAAACATGCGAGCTGTCTCTCCCTCTCTCGCTCTCACGTCATGTATCTAAACAGCTGTAGTTGTGGTAGTGACCCTAGTGATGGAAATACGCCAGAGTTGGGAGATGAGCGATTCTTGAGAACATTCGCCACACTGCCCTCCACCTAAGTCTGATAGTCCCGATCAGACACATTTCCCGATCCAAACGTTGCTAGCCTCTCCAGGTGAACCACCTTCATTTTGTTTCGTGGTCTTCCAACAGTTTGTATGCGGTAGACAACATCATTTATCCGCTTTATTACTTTATATCGGCCTTCCCAGTTACATTGCATTTTTGGGGACAAACCTTTCTTTCGTTGTGGGTTTTATAACAGCACTAAATCTCCTTCTTTAAAACCTTCCGAGTTGATTGCTTTTTCGTATCTGGCTTTCATCTTATCACTCATGATCTTCGTCTGTTGTCTTACAAGGTCGTGTATTTCTCTCATTTCTTCTTCCAAGATGCTAGTGGATTTCCTTTTGCCGGAGTCTGACCCGTTGTTTCATGTATTGCCGAGCGATATGCCATTAGGAACAAGGAGATGTGCGTGTCCCAATCTTTCTGGAACTTATCCACTACTTTCCTCATGTGCTCTTCTAAGGTTCGATTGAAACGTTCCACCATGCCATCTGACTGAGGATGCAGTGCAGTTGTTCGAGTTTTCCGAATACCCAATGTCTTGCACATTTCTTGGAATACGACTGATTCGAAATTCCTGCCTTGGTCAGAATGTAACTCCATCGGTACACCAAACCTGGCCATTTGCTGAAATAGTCCATAACAACTAATACGTACTTGTTTCCGAGTTTGCTAGTAGGAAATGGACCAGCTACATCCATGGCAATCCTCTCAAACGGTGCACCTGTGTTGTACTGCTTCATCTGTCCATGGCTTCTCGACTTCGGACCCTTAGCTTTGATGCACACCTCACAGTTGGCGATCCACTCCGCGATCGACTGCTGGCAACCAACCCAATAGAATCTCTGCTTGACTTTCTCCAGTGTTTTTGTGACTCCTAGATGACCTCCACTTGGACCATTATGTAGTTCATACAAAACATAAGAGATTTTCTTCCTTGGGACAACTACCAGCTTCCGAGCGCATTGACCATCCTTGCTTTCCCATACTCTATGTAAGCAACCGAATACCAATTTCAAACTGTTCCACTGTGCCCAATATGACTTGGCAACAGGACTCTCTGCTGACATCTCCTCCCTTGTTGGTCGTTCATTTTGCTCGATCCCCTGCATCACTCCTCCAATCGCATAACCGCTCGCGTCTGTACCCAAAATAAATGTTGCGCCTGGAATTGGATACGCTAACATTGGGGCAGTGCACAGCCGTTCCTTCAAGGTTTGGAAAGCCACTTCATGTTCCTTCTTCCAATCAAATGACATATTTGTAACCACTCATGAATAGGGTTGGTAAAGACTAACATTGCCATTCTAACTCCAAAAAAAAAGGAATTAAAACAGACAAAGCTCTTCTCTACCCCGTGGGGAAGGTTATGAAAATAAAGTTAATAGTTTGTAGCGAGCAGAAAAGCCAGTCGGGACCCATTGATCAAGGCTAGGCTTCAGCGGCTGGGGAGGTTCTTGGCCAATCTACACACTATCCCCACGAGTACGTTTTATTATACAGTCCCTGACAACCAAAAAAAAAATAACTTTAATCTCAATAAAACTCAATTAAAACCGGAACCAAGAAAAAGAACAAGATAGAACACTAGGACTCTAGACTTCAAGGTCTCAACAAAGCCTGAAATAAGAAATCTAAATCAAGGTGGAATCTGATTTAGTGGTTCATAACCCCCCAATCCGCTCCCCCGCCCCCCCATCCATGGTTTTCCTTAACCGAATATTGTTTGTGGACAACCCCAAGAGAATACAGCATCACATCGTTTATTTAACTCACCTTAGCCCGAGGAAACCTATAGGAGTAGCGCCTACTCACTCATTATGCCTTTCCATAAAATAAGCCAAACCGATTTCATTTCATTGTTTTCAATATTGGTATGACAAAATATCTTTAATGCAAAAATTGTGAACTTTAAAAATAGTTTTACATTTATGTGACTATATAATTTTATAAAAAAAAATTCAATAACAAATTTGTGTTTGTACAATTTTTTATTTTTTTATTTTTTTTTTGAAATCTTACGATTTTTTTTTTTTTTTTTTAAAGAAATTTGATGTTTTTTCAGAAAACTAAATGAAAAAAAAATTTTCGGAGGAAAGGGTTAATCGTAACTAATTCACCCGGCCGTATTATGTTTTTATTAAATTATATGTTTTGACGTATTTACTTTAGCTGCTTACCCAAAGAAATATGCTTACGCATTAAAATATGTCATGCGACCTAAATTATAACTCGCAACATAATAAGGTAGATACAAACGTAATGCAAGAAATGTTATGTTTACATCTGATTTTCTGAGTTTGTCATTTGAGCGGGATGAGAGATCACCCCGATTCGCAAAAAAAAACAATGCGAATACTCTCGCTTACGTATCAAATGATAACTCAGTACAGATAACGATAAAGCAACATAAAACGTAAAGAAAGGAGAGCACTTACCGATCCACAGCACCACGTTGAAAGGCCTTTCGCTGGTCGTTGTAGAGCGGGTACAGCGGCTGCAAAGTTTTAATGATGTTTTTTTTTTTTTTATGTTGCTTTTACTCGACTACGTTATCATAGTATGATAACCTTTTCGCGATCATGTGTATGTGTTTTTTTTTTAGGTAACTAGTTGGGTTTTATTTTGGGTTTGTTTTATTGCCATTTATTTCTGATTTTTTTGTTTTCACTTTATATATTCTGTATGGTATGTATATTTTTATGTACATCTATACCATATGGCAATAAATGTAACACTGGCTAATTACAAATTTTTTTTATTTTTTTGTTTTGGAATTTATGTTTTACGATATATATATATACCTTTAGGCATCTAAACCATACCTATAATATATATACATATATATTAGAGCGGGTTGATTTGTATGGACCCAAAAAAATTCACAGGGCCCATGGCGATTATGGTTAATTGGATAATTTCAAGCATTTTTGCCGAAGAAACTATAGGTCTAACATGAATTTCGAGCTAGCGGATTTTTCAAACGTATTTTTTTTTTCTTAAAAAAGTGATTCACTTGTTAAAAAGCTGTGTTGAAAACTTAAAAAATTCATACTATATATGCATTTGGGGGTTTTTTGAGTCGATAAACCCATTTCCGACATTCATTTTTTATTTTGACGTCCGCCAGAGGGCGTTTCCGTCCTTTTATTTTTGTATTTTTTTTATTTTTTTGTTTTAAGTAATTCACTCGTTGAAAAGCTGTATTGAAAACTAAAAAAAAATCATTCTAAATATGCATCTGGGGGTTTTGGGGTCGAAAAATCCATTTCTGACATTAGTTTTTTCTTTTTACGTCCGCCAGAGGGCGCTTACGTCCTTTTTGGATTTTATCTTTATTTTTACGTGGTTCACTTGTAGAAAAGCTGTATTGAAAACAATAAAAAAACATTCTATATGTGCATCTGGGGGTTTTTAGGGTTGATAAATCCATTTCTGGTATTGATTTTTTATTTTGACGTCCGCCAGAGGGCGCTTCCGTCCAATTTTTGAATTTTAACACCTTTATCCGAAAATCAACAACAATGTTCCGAAAATCTATGAAATTCGACTTTCCCATAATGCAATTTCTTTTTTTTAAGTAGACTAATTTTTAAATTGAAAAAAATACGTTTGGGCCAGTTTTTCGAAATTCGAATTATTACCAAATTTCATGCAAATTCCTAAATTTTTACTCAAGTTATGTTAATTTGTATGATTTTCGAAATGTTCGATGTCGAAAAAGGGGGCGTGGTTATCATCCGATTTCGCCCATTTTCAATAGCAACCTACCTTGGCCAAAAGGTAACCTGTATACAAAATTTCATGCAAATATCTAAATTTTTACTCAAGTTATCGTGTACACAGACGGACGGACGGACGGACGGACGGACGGACGGACGGACATGTCTTAATGGACTCCTATTTTCAACCTAAGAACTTTCATATATGGAACTCTATATCTATCTCGATTATTTTGTGCCGTTACGTACTACCGTTATGTGAACAAAATTAATATACCTTTGTACTAGTACTAGAACACTGGGTATAAAAAATATCACGCATACATAAACTCTACGTATAACTTTGATTTTAAAAAAGCACCGTTAACCTAATACCAAACAAAAACAAAAACTAAGCAAACAAATATTTTTTTTTGCACAAAACCAAACTATTCTTTTTAACTTCCACCATGCACTTTTTTATTATTAATAACTGTTTTAATACATACCTTTTAGTTTTCTTAAAAACTTTTTTCCTTTATTTATTGGTTGATTTTTTTTTTGTTTATTATCAATTTCAATTGACGCGAAAACTATAGCAAACACAGTATAGAAATGAAAAGTAGCGGGATCACGTGTGTCATTTGTAATACAATGTAAATAAACAGTACCCAGCAAACCATCGGAGTTATAATTATCAATCTTGACAAAAAACCAAATATTTGTATCAAATATTTCGAATTCTGCTTAAAAAATAATAATTTGAAAATAATTTTAATAAAATACAACTGGTTTTTTACGCAAAATTCAAAATTGTTGATAAAAAAATTTGTATCTTGACAATTTAACAAGAATATAGAATCGACGTGTTAGTCTACTTAAAAAAAAGAAATTGCATTATGGGAAAGTCGAATTTCATAGATTTTCGGAACATTGTTGTTGATTTTCGGAAAAAGGTGTTAAAATTCAAAAATTGGACGGAAGCGCCCTCTGGCGGACGTCAAAATAAAAAATCAATACCAGAAATGGATTTATCAACCCTAAAAACCCCCAGATGCACATATAGAATGTTTTTTTATTGTTTTCAATACAGCTTTTCTACAAGTGAACCACGTAAAAATAAAGATAAAATCCAAAAAGGACGTAAGCGCCCTCTGGCGGACGTAAAAAGAAAAAACTAATGTCAGAAATGGATTTTTCGACCCCAAAAACCCCCAGATGCATATTTAGAATGATTTTTTTTTAGTTTTCAATACAGCTTTTCAACGAGTGAATTACTTAAAACAAAAAAATACAAAAATAAAAGGACGGAAACGCCCTCTGGCGGACGTCAAAATAAAAAATGAATGCCGGAAATGGGTTTATCGACTCAAAAAACCCCCAAATGCATATATATAATGAATTTTTTTAGTTTTCAACACAGCTTTTTAACAAGTGAATCACTTTTTTAAGAAAAAAAAAATACGTTTGAAAAATCCGCTAGCTCGAAATTCATGATAGACCTATAGTTTCTTCGGCAAAAATGCTTGAAATTATCCAATTAACCACAATCGCCATGGGCCCCTGATGCAAAAAAAATCGACCCGCTCTAATATATATAGATCCCTTTTTTTCAAATATGTATTTTAAAAATTTGTAGTTTTCTCTTTTTTTTTGTA
Source organism: Campiglossa producta (assembly GCA_964058755.1). Taxonomy (NCBI): domain Eukaryota; kingdom Metazoa; phylum Arthropoda; class Insecta; order Diptera; family Tephritidae; genus Campiglossa; species Campiglossa producta. The sequence goes on along the minus strand of CAXKVI010000003.1, from coordinate 92,982,275 downwards.
ACTTTTGTAACTTTTCTGTTTTTAAATTTTATAATTTTTTTTTCTTGCACTAAATTTCCTATATTTTTTTTTGTTAAACTTAGTACTTTGAAACTTAAAAAAATATTATTTTAAAAGTTGAAACATTTAGCGGTATGGAAATTTCCCTAGGCAAGGCAAAAACCACTTGCACTAATTTTTTTTCTTCCCTTTTTGGTTTTTTATAGATTTTGTTTTTTAATAATTAGATTTACAAATTTTTGAATTCAAATTCAATATTTTTTCTTTTATTTTTTTAAAATGTTTTTGTTTTTCACTGCCACGACACCACGCACAATAGCACACGTATCACATCACGACGTTTCCTTGGTTAAAGTTGCCTGGTGACTGAATATGCAGCATACTGGTTTGGGGGTTGAAAGAGCATTGGCGTGGGAGGAAAATTCTCGCCTTTTTGGTCTTATACGGCTGATACATTAGCGCAAATTCCGAATTAACTGCGCTTTTGGGAGTTAACTTGAGCATAATCTTCATTATAAACTCCCAAAAATTAAGAAGATTTGAGCAGTTTTAAAAAATTTGCACTGGCAACACTCTGTACATAAATAGACAACAACACCAAGAAACACTAGGAAATTAAGGGTAGCTGACAGATAGGCGTCGCGCTGGTTTCTAAGATCCGACTTTCGACAACTAGATGTCGCTGAGGTAGGTAAGAATATAGTGCAATAACAACCAAAGTAGTAATTCTCAATGCTGTTAATCTTCATTTTTGTGTGTATCAGGGTAAAATTTGGATCTGATTAAAGAAGATTTATTGGAGATAATCTCCGTGTGTGTATCCATAGCATTATTGTTTGCCATATACTAGTGGATAGGAAAATGAAAATGTTTTTGAGCAATAATTATAGAACAGGAACAGGATGGAAAGAGTTAGGTGATTTACCTTTTGCAGGTTTTTTTTTTTTGTCGTTTTTTGCACGTATGCAAGAAGAAGAATATAGAAAAATTAGGTACAACTCAGTTTTATTTTGTTTTTCTCTAGTTTCGTTTATTGGGAATTTAGGTCGAAGATATGACCAACAATAAATGGAGAATGATAAAAAAATAGCAAAAGGTAAATGAGGGGTATTAAGACACCAATGGTGTCACTTAAAAATTTGGATAACTTTCGATTTAGGTACTTACATATAGGTGGGTATGATCGAAGACATCCGGTCAGGTCCGTGGTTCAAAAAGAAAGGAAGTCTTTTCGTTTTTGAACGAAGGCATAGACCGACAAAATGATCGGCTGCCATTGGAAAAGGTTGGCAAAACTGTTTGCTGACAAAGGTAAGTACTTCCAAGTTTTATTTCTAGCGCCCAAAATCGCATGCGAGAAAAAAAGGTCAACTTTTAGTCGTTACGGCCGTAAGAGTTTAATTTGGAAACTAAGATATTTGAAAGTTAAATAAAAAGAAAGGTCTCTGGGGCATGCTACAAAACCGGACAACCTTGGGATAATCTCTATTACAGGAGGTTGGATGGAATTTCGAAATTTATTGCCGTATGTCTTTTGCATGGAAGGTTCCAACGGGGCGTCCCTGCAAGTCCTCAAGTTTATAATAATGGTTCCCTAACTTCTCCGTCACTCGGGCTTTCAAAAATTTTTGGCTGAACTTCGAATTGATGTTTTTCGAAAAATCGCTTTGAGCAAAATTTCGCCGAAACACTTCTTGCCGTGGTTGAAATGTCACCTGTCTTGACCGTGTATTAAATTGCTTAGCATTCCTTTCATAAGCTTTTTTCATGCTAACTTGTATATCACTTCTTAAAAGCACCTTTTTGTCCGTCGAAGCCATAGCAGAGTTAACTTCTTCCAGCATACCTAAGCCTCGTAATAAGCCATATTGGGACGCGTGTGTTACCATGCGAAATCCAAATAAAGTTTCATAGGGGGCTCGGTGTGTTGATTCATGAACTGAGTTTCTAAGAGCACAGGAAATGCTGCTTAAATATTCGTCCCACACTTTGAGGTCGTTCTTAATGTATGCACGTATTCCCGCAATCAACGAACGATTAACTCGTTCGGATGCATTGCTTTGGGGAGAATACAATGCGGTATAAACATGATTTATTCCGTACGAGGTTAAAAAAGTATTAAAGTCGTTAGACTTATTAGAGTTTCAGGTACACCGAAAGAATGAAATATTTCCCTAAGCAGAAATTCTTGAATAGTGATGGAGGTAAACTTTTTCAAGGGGCATAACCAATGAAATTTACTAAAATGGTCTAACACTATTAATAATCCAATATATCCCTTTTTGCTGCGGGGATAGGGGCCTAAGATATCAATATAAATATATGGAATGGTCGAACGGAAATAGACTGATTGCCCATAGGAGGTCTCAAGGTCTTATTAGGAGCCTTGGTTTGTTTGCAAATCTCGCAATTTCGTATATATTCTCGTACCTGGGTAACCAATCCTGGCCAATAAAAATGTCTTTCCAAAAATCTACGCCTAATATCAACCGTAAGGTGATTGATGGTATTAAGCAAAATTTGATACGTTTTGTGACGCCCTGATATTCGACAAGCACATTTAAGTGACCTGTAATTTGGTGTGATTTACCGTCAGCAGTTTTAGCGCTGGTTGTAAAAGGCTTGAATTCCTTATACTTAGCAAAATTTTCTTGGGATAACTTGGAGCCTATGCAAGAGATATTCGCGCCCGTATCCAGTAACCCTACTTCTTCAAAATCTAAAAACTTAATTTTTGCGTAAAATCTTCCATCGGAATTATGTATTTGCAAAGACTGATGAAAGGAAGCGTTGGCGAACAGGTTTTACCTCTTTAAAATAGTCCCTAATTCTTCCTGTATTTCGCTTGACTCTTTTTGTGGAATTTTCACCGAAAATTCGCTGTTTCACTGCCATGTAGTTACGCAGTCTCTCATGGTATGGTACTAGGTGCCGTGGGAGGGAGTCTTCGGTTGGTGGTAAAACGCTTTCATTAGAATTAAGTAAAGAAAACTGGGTATTATGGTCATTTGTTGCAGGGTTGGTATAAAAATTTACTTCGGGTGCACTCGCTTGGTTCGAGATGCACCCCTTTGCAAGTTTTCCATACGCCGTGGTATACATATATTGCACTGTGGTTTATACGTTTCCGGCTCTCCACATCCGTAACAAAATATATTACGTGGTGAAAGACAGTCCTGCCAATGATGACCTTCTGGTTGACAGTTCCAACATTTCGATGGTAAAACTTGTTGCACTGCAGCTACGTTACCTTGGCTTTCTTCGTCTGTTATATCTTCGAGGCATGTTTCATCATCTATCGCTGAAATATTACGACGCGCAGCTACATGCTGAGAAGTGTGGAAAATTTGGGAGCGTCGATAGTTTTCGACTGCCAACAGATTTTCTCTCATTTGGCAAAGTTTACGCAAATGTGCAACAGATCGAACGCTAACATAAAGCAATTCGGGACGTATTTCCGGCGATCACACATAATGTGTAATGGAGTGTGGTTACTAAGTGACCTTGCTCAATCCCGACTCTTGCGTCCTCGTTCGTGCACTCTGGGCAACGGGAGCTACCTAGGCTCGCGGCAGAAAGAGAGGGAGCCCCGGTGGGGCCACTCTGACATACTTGGTTTAAGGGCTCACCGAGGTTTTTGCGTAGCGTCTGTTCACCATGAGGTGCGGCTGCAAGCGGGCGTCTGTCTTGAAGCAAGCGGCTCGCTATATAAATGTGTAAATATTTTCCAAAACCCCGAAACGGGTTGTGCGCTGGGTTTGGGACCCGCCACGTAAAAAACTTAATTCCAATGAAAAAATATACAAAGCCTCGGATGAGAACCCCCTTTAATGTTGACGACCCGGCAAAACGAATAAGGCATAACGATTTGGATATTAGGGCATGTACCGGGAATGTCCGGACCCTTTCAAGGGACGGTACCGCTGCCCGACTGGTTGATGTCCTCGTAGGCGCAAAGGCTGACATCACCGCCCTGCAGGAAATGCGATGGACGGGGCAAGGAAAGACGACCATCGGTCCTTGTGACGTATACTACAGTGGCCAGACACGCGGCAAAGCGCGTGATATCAAAATCGTGCTCGGCGACTTTAATGCCAAGGTGGGCAAGGAAGGAGTATTTGGTCCCACAGTTGGAAAATTCAGTCTCCACGATATAACATCCCCCAACGGCACTAGGTTGATTGACTTCGCCGCTGCTCGCAATATGGTCATCAGTAGTACCAGGTTCCAGCATAAGCGAATACACCAAGCCACATGGCTGTCCCCTGATCAAAGAACTAGAAACCAGATTGATCATGTCTTGATTGACGGCAGACATAGCTCCACCGTTCTGGACGTGCGTACACTGCGTGGTCCCAATATTGACTCTGACCATTATCTTGTCGCAGCCAAGATACGCACACGCCTCTGTGCAACGAAGAAAGTGCGCACAGTAACGGAAGGAAAGTTTGACGTCGAGAAGCTGCGCATGACACAGACAGCTGATAATTTCACAACTCGACTCTCACACCTGCTAGCAGAGGGCAATCCTCGACCTAACGATGTAACCGAGCAATGGAAGGTTTTAAGACCGGGGCAAGCTCCTGTAAGGACAATAATGGCGACCTGGTAACCGACGTACAAAGTGTACTTAAATTATGGAGGGAGCACTTCTCCTCACTGCTAAATTACGAGGGAGACGTCGAACCCGATACCCCAATCCCTGACGATGGAAAAGTCGTCCCACCACCTGACTATGATGAAGTGAGGATAGCTATATCCCGGCTCAAAAACAACAAAGCGCCTGGAAAAGACGGACTACCCGCCGAGCTGTTCAAACGCGGAGGCGAAGAGCTGGTAAAAAACATGCATCAGCTCTTATGCAGAATATGGTCAGACGAATGCATGCCTCCGGATTGGAATTTAAGTGTGCTTTGCCCAATCCACAAGAAAGGCGATCCCGCTAACCGCACCAACTACCGCGGAATTAGTCTTCTTAATATCGCATATAAGGTTCTTTCTAGCGTGTTGTGTGAAAGGCTGAAGCCCATCGTAGACAAACTGATTGGACCTTATCAGTGTGGCTTTAGACCTGGTAAGTCTACCATCGACCAGATTTTCACGATACGCCAAATCCTGGAGAAGACCCATGATAAGAGAATCGACACTCACCATCTCTTTGTCGATTTTAAAGCCGCTTTTGACAGCGTAAAAAGGAGTTGCCTGTATGCCCCCATGTCTGAATTTGACTTCCCTGCAAAGCTTATACGGCTTTGTCAAATGACGTTGAGCAATACCAACAGCTCCGTCAGAATCGGGAAGGACCTCTCTGAGCCATTTGAAACCAAACGAGGCTTCAGACAGGGCGACTCCCTTTCATGCGATTTCTTCAATCTGATGCTGGAGAAGATAATTCGAGCAGCAGAGCTAAACCGCAATGGTACAATCTTTTACAAGAGCGTGCAATTGCTGGCGTATGCCGATGATATTGATATCATTGGCCTTAACAACCGCGCCGTAAGCGCTGCCTTCTCTGGACTGGATAAGGAAGCGAAAAAAGTGGGTCTTGCCGTGAACGAGGACAAGACGAAGTATTTGCTGTCATCAAAGAAAGAATCGGCGCACCTGCGCCTTGGCAGCCATGTCACTGTTGATAGTTACAAATTTGAAACTGTGAGGGACTTCGTCTATTTGGGAACCAGTATCAACACCGAAAATAATATCAGTCTAGAAATCCAGCGGAGAATCACTCTTGCCAACAAGTGCTACTTTGGACTGAGTAGGCAATTGAGAAGTAAAGTCCTCTCTCGAAGAACAAAGATCACGCTCTATAAGTCTCTCATCATACCTGTCCTGATGTATGGCTCAGATTCATGGACAATGTCAAGAGAAGATGAGATGGCCCTTGGAGTATTTGAGAGAAAAGTTCTCCGGAAGATTTATGGTCCTTCCCGTGATGCCAACGGCGAGTATAGAAGGAAATTTAACGATGAGCTGTACGAGCTCTACGCAGATCTGACCATAGTCCAGCGAATTAAAGCCCAAAGACTCCGCTGGCTGGGCCATGTTATGCGAATGGACAAAGAAGCTCCAGCACAGAAGGTTTTCCTATCGTCGCCTGAATTCGGCAGCAGAGGAAGGGGGAGGCCTCGACTGAGATGGAAACAACAGGTGGAGGATGACTTGAACTCCCTTGGGGTTTCCAATTGGCGTCCGTTATCGCTAAAAAGGAATGACTGGCGTGCTTTGATACGAAACGGCCAAAATCGCTTAGGCGGTTAAGCGCCAATAAATGATGATGACACATAACACAAATAGCGTCGTAGAATGTCTCGAAAGACTCGCCGGGCTTCTGTTTGCGACTGCGTATTTGTTCCCGAATATCAAAGTTATAACGATAATTTTTAAATTGATATTTAAGTGCCGCACAGAAACCTTGCCATTCTACAACTTCGGTTTGCTTGTGGTATCGCCAATACCAATCGCGCGCTCGTCCGTTAAGGAGCATGTGAATATTTTTGCAAAGCAAAGAAAAGTCGTTATTTAAATGAGTTTGAGTAAGGGAGCTGATGCGATAAATAAATTCATCGACCGTTAACCCATCTGCGGAACCATTATACTTCACATTCCAATTCTGGATAATGGTTATAGTTTTATCCGGTCGGAAGTGAGAAAAAGTTTGGGGATTGAAATTTAGATCATTAACGGATCTTCTTTGAGAGTTAGGGGGTTGATTAAATGCAGTGTTTTGGGCTATATTGGCATTTAATCGTGAAAGCAAACGTGAAACACTTTCTTCGACCATTTGAGATACTAGCCCATAATCAACGGATGTAACGACAGGTGGCTGTTGAATACCCGCTTGATGACTTGCGTCAAGTTCGCCTACGTCGATCAAAGGCATGGTTTCATTTTGTGGTAAAAACTGATGTTGGTGATTGTCTGCGCTCATCTCCCTAAATGAAGCTGAACGATTTTTCCGTGAGTTGGTGTAGCTTCTCGTTCCGGGTCTACGACCCTGACCTCGACGTGTTTGCTGGCGATTTCCAAAATTACCAGATATCTTTGTGATTTTGATTGGCACACAGTCTTTAAGGTGACACAGTCTGCGACAACAAGGACATTCATGTTGTTCATGTAACCAAGTGTCGATGCATTGCTTGTGAAATACGTGATTACATAGGGTTATTAGGCAATCTTGCTTAGTCTGCATTACTTGCTGACAAATGGCACAGGGACAATCGTCGGAAACGGCCGACAATTGCGGAATATTTTCTGTACTGTGTTGTAGTGGCATTTTGACTTGAATTATTTAAACTTTTGCATAAAACAAAATAGTAGCTGTTCAGTAGGCTTTGTTGAGATAGGAAAATACAAATTTGGCTATTTCTAACTAAGCTCAGAAGCAACTGCAAAAAAAACTACAAACCCTTGGAAAACGGACAGAGCTTAGCTCGGTAGAACCTCTAAGATCTGTAATCCAGGCTTCCAAGTAAAACAAAAAAAATTTTTTGGGAAATAAACCATTACTGATAATTACACTGTGCAACGCTATTCTACGTAATAGATGAACGTTTATTTGGTATCACAGTGCTATCCGAAGTGTTTAGAACTAAAAAAAATGTATATAGCAAAAATGAAGTGCTGCATTCAGCGGTGGACATCGATGGGTTTCGAACCAAAAATGCCAAAAAATCCAGCTGAATACCTTCAACAAATTAATAAAATCTGAGATGCGCAGTTACGTCCAAAAAAAATGAAAACTAACTTCCAAACTAATCACAAATAGAAAGAAAGCGGACAAGCATCTCGGATTCCCACCAAGAGCTTGTAAATCCTGCCCTATAACTAAATTGAAATTTCGAATGGTAGAAAATAACAAACTATTTCTTGAAATTTACATATCGGAAATTGGAACAAAACAAGTAATTAACAAGCTGAAATTTTGTTAATTTTTTTTTTTTTAATTATTTTTAATAAGTAATCAAACGTTAAGTGTAGACAACCATCTTGCTTAGCCCCACGTTGGGCTCCAAAAATGTAACCACTCATGAATAGGGTTGGTAAAGACTAACATTGCCATTCTAACTCCAAAAAAAAGGAATTAAAACAGACAAAGCTCTTCTCTACCCCGTGGGGAAGGTTATGAAAATAAAGTTAATAGTTTGTAGCGAGCAGAAAAGCCAGTCGGGACCCATTGATCAAGGCTAGGCTTCAGCGGCTGGGGAGGTTCTTGGCCAATCTACACACTATCCCCACGAGTACGTTTTATTATACAGTCCCTGACAACCAAAAAAAAAATAACTTTAATCTCAATTAAACTCAATTAAAACCGGAACCAAGAAAAAGAACAAGATAGAACACTAGGACTCTAGACTTCAAGGTCTCAACAAAGCCTGAAATAAGAAATCTAAATCAAGGTGGAATCTGATTTAGTGGTTCATAACCCCCCCAAAATAGTTTTACATTTATGTGACTATATAATTTTATAAAACAAAATTCAATAACAAATTTGTACAAATTTGTACAATTTTTTTTTTTGAAATCTTAGATTTTTTTGTTTTTTTTTTTGTTTTTAAAGAAATATGATGTTTTTTCAGAAAAATAAGTGAAAAAAAAAAATTTTCGGAGGAAAGGGTTAATCGTAACTAATTCACCCGGCCGTATTATGTTTTTATTAAATTATATGTTTTGACGTATTTACTTTAGCTGATTACCCAAAGAAATATGCTTACGCATTAAAAAACGTCATGCGGCCTAAATTATAACTCGCAACATAATAAGGTAGATACAAACGTAATGCAGGTTAGGTTCAAGTGGCTGCCGCAGAGGCACACTTAGGCCAGTTTTGAAAGGCCCGTTGTGATACCACCAACACAAGGAAAGTCAGTCCCGGGACCCAGCCATATGGAAAATCCCTGAGTTGTTGGGATTTTCCACATAGCAGAATCCCGGGACTGACACTCCTAAACCGACACCGTTACTCCTCCTCGAACCACTTAGATGACTTTATGAAGCCCATCAAGTCCTTTATGTCCAGTTCCGCGATCTGGCTTAGGCTATCCAGGAACGGAACTCCCAAAAAGCGCGTTCTCGCGCCGCTTAAAGCCGGACAGTTGCAGATGAGGTGATCCACTGTTTCCTCCTCCTCATCATCTTTGCAACTCCTGCAGCATCGTCGGTAGGGCACACCTAGCCTTTCTGCATGCCTACCAATGAGGCAGTGACCGGTTAATACCCCTATCAATATGCAGATTTCCCTCCTAGTTAGGGCATAAATGCGTCTAGACCTTTTAAGATCCCATTTTGGCCAGGTTTGTTTCGATATGCGACACCCTGGGGATTGCAGCCATCTTTCGTTGGCTTGACGGAGTGTGTGCTCCTTCAGCATTAGTTTGCATGTGGCAAACGGCATACCTAAGCGCTCTTTATCCTGAAGAACCTGCTTGGTCGTGCCCTGCCTGGCAAGCTCGTCTGCCTTACAGTTTCCCTCAATGTCCCTATGTCCCGGGACCCATATGAGGTTTACGCGGTTCTGTTGGGCCATCTCCTGAAGAGATCGACGACAGCTGAGCGTCAGTTCAGAGTTGAACGTGTTTGAGCCAAGGGATTTGATGGCCGCTTGGCTATCGCTGAAAATAGCGATATCTTCTCCGATAACACGTTTGCTTAACCAGGCCGCGGCGTCCAGGATTGCCGAGACTTCCGCCTGGAAGACGCTACAATGATCAGGTAGTCTGAAGGAGAGCTCAAGGTCCAAATCCCTTGAATAAACGCCTCCTCCAACTCTGCCGTCCAACTTCGAGCCGTCGGTGTATATGGAAGTGCCACCATTTGTTTCGGGACACCAATCCGTCCTCTCCCAGTCTTCTCTGCTGGGAATGTTTATTTTGAAACAGCTATCCCCGACTGTAGTAGTCGCACAACGATCTGTGCTTAGAGGGAGAAAGCTGTAAGATTCCAGAATACTGGAGTGTCCAATAGTACCCGCAGCCCAACTGGAGGTTTCTCTTAGGCGCAGAGCTGATGCCGCCGCTGACCGAAACCCTTCCAGATCAAGTGGCAAAATGCCCAGAATGACCTGGAGGGCTTCGTTGGGCGTTGTCCTTAGCGCACCGCTTATACAGATCATATTGGATCTATGGACTTTCCGCAACAGATTCAGGTATGTTGCCTTGCTCAGCGCAGGCCACCATACGACGACTCCATAACGCATGATTGGGCGAATGATGGCCGTGTAGATCCAACTGCATACTCTAGGGCTGAGCGTAATGCAAGAAATTGTTATGTTTACATGTGATTTTCTGAGTTTGTCATTTGAGCGGGATGAGAGATCACCCCGATTCGCAAAAAAAACAATGCGAATTCTCTATCAAATGATAACTCAGTACAGATAACGATAAAGCAACATAAAACGTAAAGAAAGGAGAGCACTTACCGATCCACAGCAACACGTTGAAAGGCCTTTCGCTGGTCGTTGTAGAGCGGGTACAGCGGCTTCAAAGTTTTAATGATGGTTTTGTTTTTTTTTATGTTGCTTTTACTCGACTTCGTTATCATAGTATGATAACATTTTCGCGATCATGTGTATGTGTTTTTTTTTTTTTTTTTTTTTAGGTAACTAGTTGGGTTTTATTTTGGGTTTGTTTTATTGCCATTTATTTCTGATTTTTTTGTTTTCACTTTATATATTCTGTATGGTATGTATATTTTTATGTACATCTTACCCATATGGCAATAAATGTAACACTGGCTAATTGCAAAATTTTTTTTATTTCTTTTTGTTTTGGAATTTATGTTTTACGATATATATATGTACCTTTAGGCATCTAAACCATACCTATAATATATACATATATAGATCCCTTTTTTTCAAATATTTCAAAAATTTGTAGTTTTCTCTTTTTTTTTTTGTAACTTTTGTAACTTTTCTGTTTTTAAATTTTATAATTTTTTTGTCTTGCACTAAATTTCCTATATTTTTTTTTTTTGTTAAACTTAGTACTTTGAAACTTAAAAAAATATTATTTTAAAAGTTGAAACATTTAGTGGTATGGAAATTTCTCTAGGCAAGGCAAAAACCACTTGCACTACTTTTTTTTCTTCCCTTTTTGGCTTTTTATAGATTTTGTTTTTTAATAATTAGATTTACAAATTTTTTAATTCAAATTCAATATTTTTTCTTTTTTTTTTTAAATGTTTGTTGTTTTTCACTGCCCCGACACCACGCACAATATCACATCACGACGTTTCCTTGGTTAAAGTTGCCTGGTGACTGAATATGCAGCATGCTGGTTTGGGGGTTGAGAGAGCATTGGCGTGGGAGGAAAATTCTCGCCTTTTTGGTCTTATTGTTTGCCATATACTAGTGGATAGGAAAATGAAAATGTTTTTGAGCAATAATTATAGAACAGGAACAGGATTGAAAGAGTTAGGTGATTTACCTTTTGCAGGTTTTTTTTTTTTTTGTCGTTTTTTGCACGTAGGCAAGAAGAAGAATATAGAAAAATTAGGTACAACTCAGTTTTATTTTGTTTTTTCTCTATTTTCGTTTATTGGGAATTTAGGTCGAAGATATGACCAATAATAAATGGAGAATGATAAAAAAATAGCAAAAGGTAAATGAGGGGTATTAAGACACCAATGGTGTCACTTAAAAATTTGGATAACTTTCGATTTAGGTACTTACATGATGATATAGGTGGGTATGATCGAAGACATCCGGTCAGGTCCGTGGTTCAAAAAGAAAGGAAGTCTTTTCGTTTTTGAACGAAGGCATAGACCGACAAAATGATCGGCTGCCATTGGAAAAGGTTGGCAAAACTGTTTGCTGACAAAATGTAAGTACTTCCAAGTTTTATTTCTAGCGCCCAAAATCGCATGCGAGAAAAAAAGGCCAACTTGTAGACGTTACTGCCGTAAGAGTTTAATTTGGAAACTAAGATATTTGAAAGTTAAATAAAAAGAAAGGTCTCTGGGGCATGCTACATATTCTTCCTGGTCAACTCATGAAGGATACTGGCGAAATTTGGTACAAATCGGCGATAATACGTGCACAGTCCAAGGAAACTTCGTAACTCATGTGAATTGTTCGGTCTTGGCCAATCCTTCACAGCTTCAATCTTTTCTTTAGCAGTGCAGATGCCCTCCGTAGTTACCTTGTGACCTAAATAACTTACTTCTTTCCTGAACAATGCACACTTTTTGGGACTCAATTTCAGACCGGCACCAGCTATCCTTTGGAAAACTTCCTCCAGGTTTTTAAGGTGTTCCTCAAAGCTTTTTTCAGGCACGATGATGTCGTCCAGGTACACAAAACATGTTTTCCAATGCAGTCCTTTCAATACTTGGTCCATGAGTCTCTCAAAAGTAGCGGGAGCGTTACATAGTCCAAAGGGCATTACCTCATCTTTGCCAATAGCCGCTTTTCAAGTCCAGTGTAGAGAACCATTTCGTACCAGATAGTGAGTCCAGAGTATCGTCAATTCTCGGTAATGGATAGCTAGCTGTCCTTTTTCGTTACGTCGTTCAGCTTCCGGTAGTCCACGCAGAACCGCATTTTTCCAACCTTTTTCTTCACTAGCACTACCGGTGAGCTCCATGGACTAGCTGATGGTTCGATCACACCGCTCTCACTCATTTCCTGTATAATTTCTCTGACCACTTGGCGTTTGGCCAAGGGAACACTTCGAGGAGCTTGGCGGATTGGCCTCGCGTCACCGGTATCAATGTGATGCTTCACTACATTGGTCCGACCTGGTTTGGAGCCATCCTTGTCAAATATGGTAGAGTACTTTAGTAGAAGTTGTTTCGCCTTATTCTGGTGGTCTTCTTCGAGCTCTTGCGTCCACGCTGTGATATTATCTGATAGATTAATGTTGCTGGTAGAGACATTTTCCTGGAGTTGTTCACAGTTTATAATCACCTCCACCTCCTGACATTGTCCCAATATAGCTCCTTTGTAAAGCTTGATCGGCGATCGAAACTCATTCAGTACTCTTACCGGTATACGTCCATCTTGTTTTGTCATAGCCAGTGTTTTTCCTACTAGTATATCCGTCTTTGAATTGTTTGCTGCCTCGACAACCCACAATTTGTTTGTCCCATAATCTCCATCAATCCTTGCCCAAACGACTGCCTCCGACTTCGGTGGAATTTGTTGGCTATCTTCCACCAGTACCCGCTTACTGATGTACTTGTTCTCGTAACCAAAATTGAGTGGCACATCCATGTTCTTATAGCTCATAGTCCTGTTTTGCATGTCGATCTTGATGCCTTGGTTGCTTAAGAAATCCACACCAACAATGATCTCATCAACAATATCTGCCACTATAAAATTGTGCAGTACGGTGACATTTCCAATTGCGATTTCACATGTTACTTCTCCTTGGACTTTGGTGTCCTCACCAGTCGCCGTACGCAACTTTGCTCCATGTAATGGCCTCACTCCTTTGTTGACTAAATCAGATCGAATGATGGAATGAGATGCGCCCGTATCAATAGTCAGTAAACGCTCCTTTCGGTCCACGAGTCGTCCAACAGTAACATTACTCGACTTCCTTGCGATCTGTGAGACAGAGATTATGTGGCATCCAATTGCGGGAGCCAGCCTACGCCCCTTGCGGCTGACTCTCTTTAGTTTAACGGTTGGTTGGATTGGGAGACCTGCTCATCTCCTTCAGCCTTGCGCTTACGTCCGCTTGCATTACTGGAATTATTGGAGCTAGATCCAGATCCACAATAACGTGCAATATGACCAGATTTTCCGCACTTGAAGCATTTAATGGCCGCTTCATTTTTCTGTTGCTTTCCGTTCACTGCTTCTAGGATTGCGTCCACCCGACCAGAATGTTCTACTTCCACACGATGATCTTTGTACGCTGGTTTGCACAAAAGTGATGCTGTTTCTTGAGTTAGAGCATGTGATACCGTCTCCGCAAATGATCTCTTTGTATCTTTACCCTCTCCATGTACTCTACAGGTGCATCCGCGTTTGCTAGGTGCGCTAACCTCTCGATGTCCGATGCAAATTCTTGTAAGGTCTCATTGGGCTTCTGGCAGCGATTTTGTAGCTCTATTTGGTAAATCTGCTTCCGATGCTCGTTACCATAACGTCTCTCCACAGCACCCATCAATGCTTCATAGTTGTTTCGTTCGCCATCAGGAATAGTCTGTAAGATTTCGGCTGCCGGTCCTTCCAATGCTACGAAGAGTGCAGCGACTTTATCTTCAGCGCCCCAGTTGTTCACAGCTGCTGTCTTCTCAAATTGTAGCTTAAATACCTGGAAAGGAACAGGACCGTCAAATGATGGGGTTTTTACCTTGGGTACGCCTGTGGAAACACTTGGACTATTCATCTGCAACTCCTGGATACGACTTCTTAACGCATCCACCTCGGCTTCGACTTTCTCCTCAAGCTGCATTAGTTTCTCGTCCATGCGTGCATCTAGTTTTGAGGACATACGTGCTTCCTGTTCCTCCAGCTGTGTAGACAACTGCAATATTTGAGATGCCATGTGCGTCTTCGTTTCTTCCCACTGAGATGCCAAGCGTGTATCTTGTTGTTCCAACTGAGATGCCATATATGTCTTCTGTTCCTCCAACTTTGATGCCATGCGTGTCTCTTGTTGTTCCAACTGAGATGCCATCCAAGTTTTCTGTTCTTCAAACTTTGATGTTATATTCGTCGACATCTGAGCCAATACAGCCAACAGCGAGTTTGTGTCCACATTTGGCAGTGAATCCGGAGTATCCTTTTGCTCCTCTATTTTCGTCGCTCCCTCTTCCGAAAGCAGAAAAACATAATCGTCAACGTTGATTCCTTCCGCTTCCATAGCCTCCCGTAGACGTGATTGTGGCTCTGGCTTATTGCCTGTTGTTACCATTCCACGTTTCTCCAACTCGTTTTTGAGTTGTTGGATCTTCAACTTTGCCATATCCTTGCAATGTCCTTGTTAACTTTACAATGTCCTAGTTATCCTTTTAAATGTCCTAGTTATCCTTTTCAATGTCCTTGTTATCCTTTTCAATGTCCTTGTTATCCTTTTCAATGTCCTTGTTATCCTTTTCAATGTCCTTGTTATCCTTGTCAATGTCCTTGTATTTATTTAACAATACCGCTTCTGACACCAATTGTGACGAATTCGATGATTCCTTGATTATTTTCCCTGGGTTCGATCACTGTACGTTAAATAAAACACTCAGTTTCTGCTTAATAAATAGTACGCTTTATTTACTACTAAAAACTGTAGTACAATATCGCGGGTTAACTCACTGTTCAGTACTTCACTGTACAACACTTGAAAATAAACTGATTGATGTGCGTTGTCTTTGCGCGGTTTATATACCCGAGCAGACAGCAGCTTCACAACCTAGAAATGTCTACACATTTCTGGTTTATTCGTGCAACAGTGTTCTCGAAACGTTTATCTATCGACATCTCCTCTTTGTGCAACATTCGTAAACATGCGAGCTGTCTCTCGCTCTCACGTCATGTATCTAAACAGCTGTAGTTGTGGTAGTGACGCTAGTGATGGAAATACGCTAGAGTTGGGAGATGAGCGATTCTTGAGAACATTCGCCACAGTATATACATTTCAGTGACATGTAGGCAAGGCAACAACAAACATAAAGCCGTACCAATTGTCAACAAAACGCTTGCGGTCAAGCAAACTATACATACAAAAAATGCGAAAATTTGATATCGTAAGCGAAAACAATAACATCAAAACAATTTGGACAATCAAATAAATAGCAAAATATTTGCGACAGTAATAAACCAACAAAGTAATGTGGCTCCCACAGACAAATATTAATAAACCAACAAAGTAATGTGGCTCCCACAGACAAATATCACGACCATCTATCAGGCCAAGCTGACACAGATATTTGTAATGTGCATAGTAAATAGATATTCCATGCTCATAAGTACCTACATACAATCTTATCCCACCAACATATAAACCTATCACAAACAGACATTCGTAAGTAGATATGTATCTGCAAATATTTTTCTACTTGCAATATACAGTGGATGTCATAAATAAGTCAACTGAGAATTTTTTCAGCTCAAGTCTTTTAATTCGAGTTTTAGTTGAGGGAACAAAACTATAAGGCTTATGTTGACCTATGGCCCATTTCGGTTTCCAGATGGACTAAGAGATTTGGAGTGTAGGAGAACCTAAAGGTTCGCTGGAGACAAAAACATTGCTCCCGACCGTCAGATCTGTACAAGAAGGGGCTACTTTCAGAACGTACTTGAACCACATCTGGAAAATGATGGCCATATCACTACCACCTCAGTTACTCTACATCATTTACCATTATTCCCAGGCAGTCTAAAGTTTTGATTTTGTTTCCTTACTTATGATTCGCAATGTATGTATCTGAAAATTGCCTTTCACAAAATTAACAAAATTAAGTGCTGTAGTAAGTGGGATTTCATTTAATTTCATTCACTGATGAGCTTTCATTATGAGATACAATCCTGCGTAATACATTTTTTGTTGTTGGTAGCGTTTGTTTTTTGCAAAATTTGCCGTCATGCCTTATTGACTGGGCGATGATTTATGACTTTGGGTGGCAGACAATTAAGATCGATTAATAGTACACAAAACGGACAAATATTCAATGTGGGTACGAAATAGTAGGCAAAAGAACTGATTGGATACTTTTTACCACGCTTTTATTAGGTTCACTTGTATGTTTGTTTGTTTGCTTGCTTGCTTGTATGTATGTAACTCTCGTTCGGTTTTAGCCCCAGTGGCCCAAAACCCGTAAAATATCCTAAAATATGGGTATCAAACGAAAGGGGAACGCCCCAGGATTCATTTGGACTTCGATATATTTCGATAGATTTATCGATAACTGAGTTATCCGTCAAAATATGATTGCCCAAAAACGTAAAAAATTCCCTACAATATGGGTATCAAACGAAAGGTGAAGGCCGCAGGTTTCATTTGGACATCGACATATTTCGATAAATTTATCGATAACTGAGTTATCGGTCAAAATATGATTGCCCAAAAACCTGAAAAAGTCCCTACAATATGGGTATCAAACGAAAGGGGAGGGCCCCAGGTTTCATTTGGACATCGACATATTTCGATAAATGTATCGATAACTGAGTTATCGGTCAAAATATGATCGCCCAAAAACCTAAAAAATTCACTACTATATGGGTATCAAACGAAAGGTGAAGTCCCCATGTTTCACTTGGACATCGACATATTTCGATAAATTTATCGATAACTGAGTTATCGGTCAAAATGTGGGCCCCAGGTTTCATTTGGACATCGATATATTTCGATAAATTTATCGATAACTGAGTTATCGGTCAAAATATGATTGCCCAAAAACCTAAAAAAATCCCTACAATATGGGTATCAAACGAAAGGTGAAGGCCTCAGGTTTCATTTGGACTTCGATATATTTCGATAAATTTATCGATAACTGAGTTATCGGTCAAAATATGATTGCCCAAAAATCTAAAAAAATCCCTACAATATGGGTATCAAACGAAAGGTGAAGGCCCCAGGTTTCATTTGGACATCGACATATTTCGATAAATTTATCGATAACTGAGTTATCGGTCAAAATATGATTGCCCAAAAACCTGAAAAAGTCCCTACAATATGGGTATCAAACGAGAGGGGAGGGCCCCAGGTTTCATTTGGACATCGACATATTTCGATAAATTTATCGATAACTGAGTTATCGGTCAAAATATGATCGCCCAAAAACCTAAAAAATTCACTACTATATGGGTATCAAACGAAAGGTGAAGTCCCCATGTTTCACTTGGACATCGACATATTTCGATAAATTTATCGATAACTGAGTTATCGGTCAAAATGTGGGCCCCAGGTTTCATTTGGACATCGATATATTTCGATAAATTTATCGATAACTGAGTTATCGGTCAAAATATGATTGCCCAAAAACCTAAAAAAATCCCTACAATATGGGTATCAAACGAAAGGTGAAGGCCTCAGGTTTCATTTGGACTTCGGTATATTTCGATAAATTTATCGATAACTGAGTTATCGGTCAAAATATGATTGCCCAAAAACCTGAAAAAGTCCCTACAATATGGGTATCAAACGAAAGGGGAGGGCCCCAGGTTTCATTTGGACATCGACATATTTCGATAAATTTATCGATAACTGAGTTATCGGTCAAAATATGATTGCCCAAAAACCTGAAAAAGTCCCTACAATATGGGTATCAAACGAGAGGGGAGGGCCCCAGGTTTCATTTGGACATCGACATATTTCGATAAATTTATCGATAACTGAGTTATCGGTCAAAATATGATCGCCCAAAAACCTAAAAAATTCACTACTATATGGGTATCAAACGAAAGGTGAAGTCCCCATGTTTCACTTGGACATCGACATATTTCGATAAATTTATCGATAACTGAGTTATCGGTCAAAATGTGGGCCCCAGGTTTCATTTGGACATCGATATATTTCGATAAATTTATCGATAACTGAGTTATCGGTCAAAATATGATTGCCCAAAAACGTAAAAAATTCCCTACAATATGGGTATCAAACGAAAGGTGAAGGCCGCAGGTTTCATTTGGACATCGACATATTTCGATAAATTTATCGATAACTGAGTTATCGGTCAAAATATGATTGCCCAAAAACCTGAAAAAGTCCCTACAATATGGGTATCAAACGAAAGGGGAGGGCCCCAGGTTTCATTTGGACATCGACATATTTCGATAAATGTATCGATAACTGAGTTATCGGTCAAAATATGATCGCCCAAAAACCTAAAAAATTCACTACTATATGGGTATCAAACGAAAGGTGAAGTCCCCATGTTTCACTTGGACATCGACATATTTCGATAAATTTATCGATAACTGAGTTATCGGTCAAAATATGATCGCCCAAAAACCTAAAAAATTCACTACTATATGGGTATCAAACGAAAGGTGAAGTCCCCATGTTTCACTTGGACATCGACATATTTCGATAAATTTATCGATAACTGAGTTATCGGTCAAAATGTGGGCCCCAGGTTTCATTTGGACATCGATATATTTCGATAAATTTATCGATAACTGAGTTATCGGTCAAAATATGATTGCCCAAAAATCTAAAAAAATCCCTACAATATGGGTATCAAACGAAAGGTGAAGGCCCCAGGTTTCATTTGGACATCGACATATTTCGATAAATTTATCGATAACTGAGTTATCGGTCAAAATATGATTGCCCAAAAACCTGAAAAAGTCCCTACAATATGGGTATCAAACGAAAGGGGAGGGCCCCAGGTTTCATTTGGACATCGACATATTTCGATAAATTTATCGATAACTGAGTTATCGGTCAAAATATGATCGCCCAAAAACCTAAAAAATTCACTACTATATGGGTATCAAACGAAAGGTGAAGTCCCCATGTTTCACTTGGACATCGACATATTTCGATAAATTTATCGATAACTGAGTTATCGGTCAAAATTTGGGCCCCAGGTTTCATTTGGACTTCGATATATTTCGATAAATTTATCGATAACTGAGTTATCGGTCAAAATGATTGCCCAAAAACCTAAAAAAATCCCTACAATATGGGTATCAAACGAAAGGTGAAGTCCCCATGTTTCACTTGGACATCGACATATTTCGATAAATTTATCGATAACTGAGTTATCGGTCAAAATGTGGGCCCCAGGTTTCATTTGGACTTCGATATATTTCGATAAATTTATCGATAACTGAGTTATCGGTCAAAATATGATTGCCCAAAAACCTAAAAAAATCCCTACAATATGGGTATCAAACGAAAGGTGAAGGCCTCAGGTTTCATTTGGACTTCGATATATTTCGATAAATTTATCGATAACTGAGTTATCGGTCAAAATATGATTGCCCAAAAATCTAAAAAAATCCCTACAATATGGGTATCAAACGAAAGGTGAAGGCCCCAGGTTTCATTTGGACATCGACATATTTCGATAAATTTATCGATAACTGAGTTATCGGTTAAAATGTGGGCCCCAGGTTTCATTTGGACTTCGATATATTTCGATAAATTTATCGATAACTGAGTTATCGGTCAAAATATGATTGCCCAAAAACCTAAAAAAATCCCTACAATATGGGTATCAAACGAAAGGTGAAGTCCCCATGTTTCACTTGGACATCGACATATTTCGATAAATTTATCGATAACTGAGTTATCGGTCAAAATGTGGGCCCCAGGTTTCATTTGGACTTCGATATATTTCGATAAATTTATCGATAACTGAGTTATCGGTCAAAATGATTGCCCAAAAACCTAAAAAAATCCCTACAATATGGGTATCAAACGAAAGGTGAAGTCCCCATGTTTCACTTGGACATCGACATATTTCGATAAATTTATCGATAACTGAGTTATCGGTCAAAATGTGGGCCCCAGGTTTCATTTGGACTTCGATATATTTCGATAAATTTATCGATAACTGAGTTATCGGTCAAAATATGATTGCACAAAAACCTAAAAAAATCCCTACAATATGGGTATCAAACGAAAGGTGAAGGCCCCAGGTTTCATTTGGACTTCGATATATTTCGATAAATTTATCGATAACTGAGTTGTCGGTCAAAATATGATTGCCCAAAAATCTAAAAAAATCCCTACAATATGGGTATCAAACGAAAGGTGGAGGCCCCAGGTTTCATTTGGACATCGACATATTTCGATAAATTTATCGATAACTGAGTTATCGGTCAAAATATGATTGCCCAAAAACCTGAAAAATTCCCTACAATATGGGTATCAAACGAAAGGGGAGGGTCCCAGGTTTCATTTGGACATCGACATATTTCGATAAATTTATCGATAACTGAGTTATCGGTCAAAATGTGGTTGCCCGAAAACCTTAAAATTTCCCTACAATATGGGTATCAAAAGAAAGGGGAAGGCCCCAGGTTTCATTTGGAATTCGATATATTTCGATAAATTGATCGATAACTGAGTTATCGGTCAAATATAAATGCCCAAAAACCTTAAAATTTCCCTACAATATGGGTATCAAAAGAAAGGGGAAGGCCCCAGGTTTCATTTGGATTTCGATATATTTCGATAAATTGATCGATAACTGAGTTATCGGTCAAATATA
Organism: Campiglossa producta; assembly: GCA_964058755.1. Taxonomy (NCBI): domain Eukaryota; kingdom Metazoa; phylum Arthropoda; class Insecta; order Diptera; family Tephritidae; genus Campiglossa; species Campiglossa producta. The sequence goes on along the minus strand of CAXKVI010000003.1, from coordinate 92,961,173 downwards.
AATGCCCAAAAACCTAAAAAGTTCCCTAAAGTATGGGTATCAAACGAAAGGTGAAGGCCCCAGGTCTCATTTGGACTTCGATAAATTTATCGATAACTGAGTTATCGGTCAAAATATGATTGCCCAAAAACCTTAAAAATTCCCCACAATATGGGTATCAAACGAAAGGTGAGGGTCCCAGGTTTCACTTGGACATCGACATATTTCGATAAATTTATCGATTACTGAGTTATCGGTCAAAATATAATTGCCCAAAAACTTAACAAAATTCCCTACAATATGGGTATCAAACGAAAGGTGAAGGCCCCAGGTCTCATTTGGACTTCGATATATATCGATAAATTTATCGATAACTGAGTTATCGATCAAAATATGATTGCCCATAAACCTAAAAAATTCCCTACAATATGGGTATCAAACGAAAGGGAAAGGCCCCAGGTTTCATGTGGACTTCGATATATTTCGATAAATTTATCGATAACTGAGTTATTGTTAAAATCTGAGGCCAAATGCCTTAAAATTCCCTAACAATATGGGTATCAAACGAAAGTGGAAGTCCAGAGGTTTCGTTTGGACTGCTGTATTTTTCGATATATTTATCGATAATTTCCTAGGACATTTGACTAAAAAGTAAAAAATAAATATAGTTTAAAAAAACTAAAACTCACGCTTTTAGAGAGTATTGAACTAAAAATTTGAAAATAATTTTAACACCCTAGGTAGGTAGGTAGAAGTGGCTGCCGCAAGGCACACCTAGGCCAGTAATAAAAGGCCCGTTGTGATACCACCAAACACTAGGAAAGTCAGTCCCGGGGCCCGGCCATATGGAAAATCCCAGTGCTGTCGGGACTCTCCATATAGCCGAAACCCGGGACTGACACTCCTAACCGACACCGCTACCCCTCCTCGAACCATTTTGATAACTTGATGAAGGCCATCAAGTCCTTTATGTCTAGCTCCGCGACCTGGCTTAAGCTAACCAGGAAGGGAACTCCCAGAGAGCGCCTTCTCGCTCCGCTTAAGGCCGGGCAGTTGCAGATGAGGTGCTCCACCGTTTCCTCTTCCTCATCATCTTTGCAACTCCTGCAGCATCGTCGGTAGGGAACGCCTAGCCTTGCTGCGTGCCTACCAATAAGGCAGTGCCCGGTTAAAACACCTATTAATATGGAGATTTCCTTCCTTTTTAGGGCGTATATGTGTCTAGATCTTTTAAGATCGCATTTTGGCCAGGTTTGCTTGGATATCCGGCACCCTTGGGCTTGTAGCCATCTTTCGTTGGCTTCGCGGAGTGTATGCTCCTTCAGCATTAGCTTGCACGTGGCAAACGGCATACCTATGCGCTCTTTATCTTGAAAAATCTGCTTGGTCGTGCCCTGCCTGGCACGTTCGTCTGCCCTACAGTTTCCCTCAATGTCCCTGTGTCCCGGGACCCATGTGAGGTTCACGCGGTTCTGTTGGGCCATCTCTTGAAGAGATCGACGACAGCTGAGCGTCAGTTCAGAGTTGAACGAGTAAGAGCCAAGGGATTTGATGGCCGCTTGGCTGTCGCTGAAAATACAGATATCCTGTCCGATGGTGCGTTCACCTATCCAAGTCACGGCGTCCATGATTGCTGAAACTTCAGCCTGGAAGACGCTGCAGTGATCAGGTAGTCTAAAGGAGAGTTCTAGGTCCAAATCCCTTGAGTAAACCCCTCCTCCGACTCTGCCGTCTAACTTCGAGCCGTCGGTGTATATAAAAGTGCCGCCATTAGTAGCGGGACACCGATCTATGTTCTCCCAGTCTTCCCTGCTGGGAATGTTTATTCTAAAACAACAATCTCCGACTGTTGTGGTCGCACACCGATCTGTGCTCAGAGGGAGAAAGCTGTAAGATCTTAGAATACAGGAGTGTCCAATAGTGCTTGCGCCACAGACGGACGTTTCCCTTAGACGCACAGCCGATGCTGCTGCTGCCCGGTACCCTTCCAGATCGAGTGGCAAAAAGCCAAGAATGGCCTGGAGAGCTTCATTGGGCGTTGTTCTTAACGCCCCGCTTATACAGATCATGCTCGATCTGTGGACTTTCCCTAACAGATTTAGGTTTGTTGCCTTTCTTAGCGCAGGCCACCATACCACGACTCCATACAGCATAATTGGCTGGATTATCGCAGTGTAGATCCATCTGCAAATTTTTCCCATGGCTCTTTTACACTTGTAAAGTGCAATGCACGCTTTCCTCTGGCGCTGGATGACATTCTCCTTCCAGTTAAGCTTTCTATCTAGAACTGTGCCTAGGAATTTGGCTTTGTCAGGTTTGTTAAAGCAGTGTTAATAGCCTCCGGCCTTATATTGTTGAAAGCCCCTTCGATGTCCCTAAAAAACCCTACACAGTAGTATTGTGGAAAAAGCGTGGTCCGCTTTGTCCCATAATTTTCGTATATCGAGCGCTCGACGCTTTTCCCATACTAGAGTTCGCCCAGTGGTTGAAATTCAACCACAAAACCTTATTTTATTTACCTACCTTTTTGATATTTCTTAAATTTTCCTTTCCTTTCCATATTTTTATATTTTTGGTTTCTATACATTCCTATTCATTTTGCCTTTCCCTCACTCTTTACACCATTCAATAATATAGTTTCAATGTTGATAATTATTTATTCTTCTTCGTTCGTCTTCATACGTATTTCTATCCTTTCCTTTCCTTTGCTATCATTTGCTTTTATTTCCATTCCTTTCCTCTCCTTTCATCTCAATTTATATCTTTTGCTTTTCTTTCCTTTTCTATTCTTCCCTCTCCATTCTTTTCCTTTTCTTTCCTTTTCTCTTCTTCCATTTCATTTTATTAACCTTCTTTCTTTCTTTCTTTCTTTTCTGTTATTTTCTTTTATTTTCCTTTCTTTTATTTTCTCACCTGACCTTTCTTTCTATTTCCATTACATTCCTTTTTCCTTTTATTTTCTTTTTCTTTCCTTTCCTTTCGTTTCCTTTGCTTTAGTTTCGTTTGGTTTCCCTTAGTTTCCTTTCATTTTATTCATTTTTTTTTTTTCATTTCATTTCATTTCTTTTATTTTTTCTTACCTTTATTTTATTTCACTTTTTTTCCTTAGATTTCTTTTCCTGTCATTTCGTTTCGTTACCTTTGCTTTCCTACCGTTTCCTTATTTTCTTTTTGTTCCTTTCCTTTAGTTTTTTTCTTTTAAATTCATTTCCTTTACTTATTTTTTCAGCTTTTCATTACCTTTCTTATTTTATTTTTCTTTCTTTTTATTTTCATTTATATTCCATACCTTCTTCCTCGCTGCCTTTTCTATCCTTTCTTTTTCTCTGCTTTCCTTTCTTTGTCTTTCTCTATTTGCTTCTCTTTTCCACTCCTTTACCCACATTACATTTCCTTTCTTCCCTTCCTTTTTTCTTTTCCATACCTTTCCTTTCCCTACCTTTATTTGATTTTTCTCTCATATTTTCCGTTCCTTACCTTAACTTACCTTAACTTACCTTTATTTTCCCTTTATCCATCCCTTTCCTTTCCCATTCTTTCCTTTATTTTATACTTTTATTTTTTTTATTTTGTTTTATTTTATATTATTTCCTTTCCTTTCATTTCCAACAAATTTCTTTTTTTACTTTCAATCACTTTTCTAATTCTTATTTTACTTTTTTCAATTTTATCAATTTTACATTTTATTTCATTTCACTAAGTCAAGCCGCGAAGGGCCTTGTGCATGATCTAGCTTATTTGTGTTTTTTTTTCATATCATGTCTGAGCAAGCATTTGCTTCTCCGAATGCCCACGCACAGATTTTGTTTTTGTAAACACTGTTTGTACCTACGCTCAATAAAGTGGACGCGCTCTTGTTTATTATTGCTGCCAACAAAACAACTCACACTCGGACTCTCCCCAACTGCAATGAATGCAAGCACAACAATGCAAGTGTACCTACATCAGTCCTAGGCACCTAGTGAGACAATTGTCCGAAAGTCTCTCGAGATATGAAATTATTGCTCGCTTATGAGAGCGCTATGGCCGCGTTGACCAATCAATGAATATCGTTTGTTATGCTCAGTCGCTCACTTGCAATTAACGAATCAACAACAAACGCTGTTGCTTCGGTACTTGCTGGTAAGCGACAGAGTAAACAGAGATAACCTAATTTGTTTAGTGCGAATTGTGCCGTGCTCTGACCTACATACATACACACATAACAGCGGCTTTATAAAGTGAATGCGTGTTTAGCACTTGTAGTGGTGTGACTTTCAAATCATATTATAATTAATTTTTTTTAATTTTTGGTTTGTTGTCGCATACCCTGCTCGGCGAGACCTATCGTTACATATCAAATTTTATATACCTTCATTTCATTTCATTTCATGTCATTTCATTTCATTTTATTTTATTTTATTTTATTTTATTTTATTTTATTTTATTTTATTTTATTTTATTTTATTTTATTTTATTATATTTTATTTTATTTTATTTTATTTTATTTTATTTGACTTTATTTTATCTTATTTTATTTTGTTTGTTTTATTTTATTTTATTTTATTTTATTTTATGTTATTTTATTTTATTTTATTTTATTTTATTTTATTTTATTTTATTTTATTTTATTTTATTTTATCTTATTTTATTTTATTTTATTTTATTTTATTTTATTTTATTTTATTTTATTTTATTTTATTTTATCTGTTTTTATTTTATTTTATTTTATTTTATTTTATTTTATTTTATGTTATTTTATTTTATTTTATTTTATTTTATTTTATTTTATCTTATTTTATTTTATTTTATTTTATCTTATTTTATTTTATTTTATTTTATTTTATTTTATTTTATTTTATTTTATTTTATTTTATTTTATCTTATTTTATTTTATTTTATTTTATTTTATTTTATTTTATTTTATTTTATTTTATTTTATTTTATCTTATTTTATTTTATTTTATTTTATTTTATTTTATTTTATTTTATTTTATTTTATTTTATTTTATTTTATTTTATTTTATTTTATTTTATTTTATTTTATCTTATTTTATTTTATTTTATTTTATTTTACTTTATTTTATTTTATTTTATTTTATTTTATTTTATTTTATTTTATTTTATTTTATTTTATTTTATTTTATTTTATTTTATTTTATTTTATTTTATTTTATTTTATCTTATTTTATTTTATTTTATTTTATTTTATCTTATTTTATTTTATTTTATTTTATTTTATCTTATTTTATTTTATTTTATTTTATTTTATCTTTTATTATTTTATTTTATTTTATTTTATTTTTATTTATTTTATTTTATTTTATTTTTTTATTTTTGCTTCTCTGACTACCTACCCACAGATTTTGTTTTTGTAAACACTTTGTGTAAGCGCCATGAAGTTGACGGGCTCGTGCTTATTATAGTAAACAAAACAACTCTCGTTTTCAGCAACAGCAATCAATGCAATTTTTCAGGACTACACACACAATTGCATTGAATGCAAACACAACAATGCTAGTGGTCATACCTACGTACATTCACACATAACAGCGGCTCTATAAGGTGACTGCGTGTTTAACATTTCATAATATAATTAATTTTTTTTAATTTTTGGTTTGTTTTCGGCCACCCTGCTCGGCAAAACATATCGATACATACCAAATTTTATATACCTTAGAATTGTGGTTATTGCAAAAAAGGGATGAACCAGTTATGTTTGCGCATTTATATATAACTAGAGTTCGCCCAGTGGTTGAAATTCAACCACAAAACCTTATTTTATTTTCCTACCTTTTTGCTATTTCTTAAATTTTCCTTTCTTTTCCATATTTTGTATATTTTTGGTTTCTATACATTCCTATTCATTTTGCCTTTTCCTCCCTCTTTACATCATTCATTAATATAGTTTCAGTGTTGATAATTATTTATTCTTCTTAGGTCGTCTTCATACGTATTTCTTTCCTTTCCTTTCCTTAGCATTAATTTGCTTCTATTTTCTTTCCTTTCCTCTCCTTTCATCTCAATTTATTCTCTTTGCTTTTCTTTCCTTCTCTTCCCTTTTATTTCCTTTCCTTATCTTCTCCTTTCTTTTCCTTTTCTTTCCTTTTCTTTCCTTTTCTCTTCTTTCATTTCATTTTATTTCCCTTCTTTCTTTCTTGTTCTTTTTTGTTCTTCTCTGTTATTTTTCTTTCTTTTCGTTTCTTTTATATTCTTACCTGATCCTTCTTTCCATTTCCATTACATTCCTTTTTTCCTTTTATTTTCTTTTTCTTTCCTTTCCTTTCGTTTCCGTTGTTTTAGTTTCCTTTCATTTTATTCATTTCTTTTCTTTTATTTTTTTCTTACCTTTATTTTCTTTCACTTTTTTTCTTAAATTTCCCTTCTTGTCATTTCGTTTCCTTACCTTTCCTTTCCTACCGTTTCCTTATTTTCTTTTGTTCCTTTCCGCAACTCCTTTGCTTTTCTTTTTCTTTCATTCATTTCCTTAACTTATTTTTTTTTTAGCTTTTCATTACCTTTCTTTCCTTTATTTTTCTTTCTTTTTATTTTCATTTATTTT